>JAOPJG010000334.1:0-27854 GCA_027478255.1 Dispira simplex | reverse complement strand
AGTGGGGTGAGTAGATACGTAAATAATTAGGAACATCTGTCTCGAGCACTGATTCGGGTTAAACTGAATGTTTTTGCTAATCAGCAAATTTTTCCAAAAAAAAACAGTTTACGATTTACTTTGATGAGTTGAATACACCTGAACATGTTAGCTCGCAGTCGTAGTGCAGTGTCTTGATAGTCTTATGAATATGTTGCTCGTAGTGAGTGTGAAAAAGATGATGAAAAAAGGGACTGTGTTTCTCTATTTAACAGCTATCAGTCGTAAAAAAGCGAAAATAATAACGGCAAATACAGGATTCGGACAAGTGGAGGAGACGAGAGGGGGACTAATTCACTCGGATTCTTCGTAATTGCTGGTCCAACCCATGTCCCTCTTTTTTAATAAATAAACAATAAACAGTAAGGACTTGTCGACAACCAACGTCCCCTTTTTCGGCGGTTTCAGCCCGGCAAGATAAGTGCATGTGGGAGCATCTCCGCGTGATATATAATACACTCTCCTTACACGAATTGTACTTTGGCTCATTAAACCGGTCATTCGTTGGATTGGGAACCTGATGGACAATCCGAAACCCAAACCCGCTTACATTCCGTAAATCTTGGAATGGAAAAACAATAAAACAAAGAAATAAAAGTATAAAAATGACCATTGAAAAAATAAAAAAGCATTGGCCTACGGGATACGTCCTTTTAGATCTCTTCACATCTTGTCGCCGGAGGAGAATGGGGTATTAGCCAGCAGTGGTTTAATCGGGTGTATTCGTTAGGCTGTTATCGATTGCACTGGGATCTTTTCACTATATCACAACACAAATATTGCTCAATTTACACAGTTTTTCCTGGGACATTGTTAGTCGTTTATACATCTCGTAGATACCGTAGACCATATATGGCCATAAACTCATGAAGGCATTGCGAGAGGGTTGCGTAATCCATGGTCAGCTTGTACAGTCACTAAAATGTGAGTCTGGTTCTACACTATCTGAGCCATCACTAAAAAAATATAGGCTTGTAATTGCCAAACGCTGAGCTGGTGCGTAGTTCTAAGCTCTGGGTGTGACTGGTGGCATTCTGTTATCAATTACCCCAGTTGGATTAGTTATACAGTAAGCATTTATGACTCAGCAACCATTGTGACCAAGGGTATTTCTACTTTGTTATTATTGTTACCGATTTTAAGGATAGATGGACGAATGTAGACCACCCGATGAACACTCCAGGGGAAGAAAAACCGGTATGTGCTAATGCAACATCCTTGCGTATACTATCCACCGTGTTTCAGAATTGCCGTGGTCCAAATCTTTTCCAAAATGTAACGTAGTCGATAGTAAGGGGATAAGGAGTGGGGGTTGGGTTGGGATTGGGATTGGAGGGAAGCTACGGAAAAACCCGGAAGGCATCCAAGTGTGACTGGTGATTTACAGCCGGAACTGACATGACAGTCTTCTTTATTTATTTTTCCTTGGCTATGCCTCGATGGTCACCTTTCAGTGCTGTGAGGGGAAAGACATAAAATGCATGCACTTTGCCCCCGAAAACTAATATCCAGAAGCGTGTTGCTACTGTACCGTGAGAGTTTGGTGGGTTAGTCTACCTTAAAAAACATCTCTGCACCGACTAACAGCAATCACAACAATCACGAAAGCTAGTAAAAGCGTTATAGTGAGGAATCGTTATTTTTTTCTTCTTTGGCCATGCACCACATCGTGTCCACTAGTCACAAGTAGCATCCAGATAAAATCCTCCGGAAAAAACAACGCTATGTCCAGGGCCATGAAGCCTTTCCCGAAAACTATAGATAAACAATTGGGCCGAAACAAAGAACGCGTTTGTGACGAAAATATTTAGTGACGGTTCGGAGTTTATGAAAAAAAACAAAGGCTATCACTGATAACGAAGAAAATAGACAGTCCAAACTTACTGCATAACCTACCATGTGCGGGAAACAGGGTAGTGAAAGTAGGGTTGGGAGTGCCACATGTTACTAGAAGGATATACTATTTTCGAAAACTAGGATTGGTTATTCTAACCCCCTATTTCACTTTTTTCATAAATGTTGGTTTTCCAATCGTTGCCAAAACTGGTAAGAAGGGGAGGATCATGGTTTTATACTAGATAAAAATAACTATCAATCGCTGTTTTTATAGTCGTGCAATTGCTCTGGAGTGAATTCTGGCCACTGGGTACTTCAGGAAAATTAAAAAAATAAAAATAAAACAAAAACAGAACACTACGCCTCACGACCGAAAAACCAACTGTCCTTCGGCGAAAAATATGCTATACGAATCTTAAACGTTGCAAAGAAAATCATTACATTCATAACTGCCAATATACAAGTGCAACTGTTCATTTTGACATATCGACGCTGTTTTATGGAATTCGCAGGGTTTGCGAGAGATAACGAATTGAACCTGGGCTTGGACTTGGACTTCGATTTAGAATTCCGCTTGAGTCATTTATGCTCCTTGCTGGAATCTGCGGCAGCGGGTGGAGTGATATTTTGTGTTTCGGTTGAAGGTGGTTGGGTAGCACTTGCAACTACAAGTCGTCCAAATAAAGTTTTCTGCACCTTTGCATGACCACCATTGCCACAAGGGGCGAGTCCTCGCTTACGCGGCAACATATTCGTTTTTTCCTGCCTAATAGATTTGATATCACGACTAGTTAACTTCGGCTTCGGAACACACAGTCCTGGTAAAAGGTCAATTGTATGCCAACGGCTGGGACGGTAACAAGGTAAATCGAACATAACCATGAGGCACGCGTTGTTGTCAATAGCCGTTAGATCCGGTGACTGGAATGGTGAGGGATAGGTAGTGCAGGGAACAAAGTTGGGGATACATCTTACCAATCCACTCATACGGCTGAAAGCAGTCGGTGAAAGTTTCACCGGTTCGTTAGTGATGGAGTCCTTGTGGGCGGCATAAGTCTGGCCAAGGTTCCCATGCAACGGGTCATCCGGGCCCACCAGGAGAATATTATTACCAAGTGTGTTGCGCCGGAGTTCTTCCGCGTTAAGGGTGTCATTGACCTTCTCCAACGCTCCATGCAACTTTTGGGCGTCGATAAAAGGTAAAAGAACCACGGCTTGCCAATCGTACTTTTTACCATTAAAATCCAACTCAAAGGTCTCGGGGTAAAACTCGATAATCTCCGATTGGGGGGCTACCATTAGATTGGCGTAAGCCGAAGGTAAACATGCCCGACTGGCCGCCGGTAGCACACTCATCAACTGTTCCAGCGGACGAATGGGCTGACTCGGTGGAAAATCAAGGGGTGACTGGTCCGTATCTTTGAAATCTGCTGCCAAGGGTGCGTAGTGGTAAGGGTAGTACCATGACCAGGACGGGCACCCGTGGTAGTAGTAACGCAAAACCCAGGATAAACCTTCTAAATACGCCCGGCATACTTGCCTGCGGAATTCCACATCGCCGGGTGCAACATGGAACTTGAGCTGATAATAACTTCCTTCGTAACCACCCTCATGGGGACACAACATTTCTAGTTCTTCCGCAATTTCCATCTCGACGGGTGGAGGTGACGGTACTAGACATGGGCTAATTATGGTTTCGCTAGTATCCATCGAGGGATTCCCTTGGCCATTGTTTAGAACGACAACAGCATCATCAGGAGATCCTTCGGCCTCAGATTTGGTGTCCTGTTGGTCCGACAGGGAAGATTCCTCGCCCTGGTCAATAGGCATCTCAGAATAAATCTCCTCCGGCTTATCCGACTCTGCGTGATCGTCTGGGGAATCGACAACATTGACAAGGTTAGCAGCGACCAAGTTTTCTTGGTTCAAAATTGAGTTCCTGGTCGCCTGCTCCCGAGCAAGACGGTTCTGAAGAATTACCGCCTCGGCCTCGGCCACTTGGGATAAAATATCTTGCACCGCCGACATGTTCAATGTTCCGCAATTCGTCAAATACTTGCCGGTTTTCTGGAAATGGGCTTTCGCGTACTCCACCAATTTATCCAACGCTCTCTCTTTAATTTCCAAAGCGGGAAGGTGAGGTAAAAAGTCGTTACCCACAAAAAAACATAAACAGACCCAGTCGTCGATGGCTCGTTCTAGGTTAAACGGCCGTCCAGGTACCGATAGTTCCACGCAAAGGTACTCCCGTAGCACGTTAATATGTAAAAATATAAAAGGAATTCGCCTAGATTTAGTCAAATTGAGTGGTTTACCCTGAAGCCTGTTATGGCGATTAGCGTTTTCCAGACGACGGTCCAGAATCTCCATACGGAGAACATCCTCGCGTAAAATTTTGAAATGAGGCTCGTGGCTGGCTAGTGCCAACATAATCAGGTCGGCGTCTAATCCGTATAACACATGCTTCGTGTTGGGATTGTAGGTAGGTTCGGCACGTTGACGACGAATGAAATCCATAATCTTGTGTTCCCCTTCCCCAGGTACTCCGGCATCGGAAATAATCACCTTGATCTTTTTCCAAGCCGGTTCGGTATTCATTTTTTGGACCACATAGTACCGTAGACAGGTGGCCAAACGGGCCATAAAAGGCGTGCCGGGAGTGATGGTGTTGGTGTCGAATTTGAAGGACTTTTGGTCATCCTCTATGGTGATTTCCTCTTTGTTAACCTTGGAACTGGCGGCCTCGAGTTTGCTAGCACGGGCTGCTTGGAACCGACGAGCTCGTTGCTGGTTCATCTTGGCTCGAGGAGCTACGCCGTCGATGGCCATGTACACGAGTTTACGAGGACGTATCATGGTAAACAAATGGTCGATGTACGCGAAAATGGACGCCATGATCTCTTCCTCGCTAGTAGGGCGAGCCTATGATATATGTTATCATTCCCCGAAAGATTCATTATTAAAAATCATTCAGTTTTAGCAGTTAATTAGTATTGATACATGCTATATGTTTAGCACAACGTACTGGGGAAAATTTTGTCCCCCCCCTCTTTTACCACTTTTTTTCCTCAATAGGTCAATATAGATAGACAAAGGGCTAAAAAAAAAGTGTGTGATCGCTAACCTCAACTCTAATTTTTTTAGAAACTTACCATACCGTATCTTTGCGGGTTGGCACAAGGGTGAATAATGCCATTCATGTCAAGATACAAGTTATCAAACTCTGTGCCATTAGGGTTCGCACCCAACAGGTCAGCCGAGGTAACTTCGCCATTGGCCTCGCACACCGGTTGTACGATCTTTGGGTATTTTTGGGCAAGCCAGCGGAAAAACGCAGGAACACCCATGGTTTTATCGTCGGTGAAACGGCTCCCAAGACGGCAAGTGCAAAATAATACAGTAGAACGCTCACAGATTTATATAGTATATAATATATAAAACTGATATACTGGTTTAAACTACAAAAAAAAAATTACAGATCTTGTGAGGAAAAAAAAAGAATAAATCGCATTCACAGTGAAAAATGATGCAATGAGTTGTATTAGAATCCCTCTGTAGCTGTGACTAGTGATATAAACTTTATTTTTCGTTATAATGCATTCCGCTCAATTCACTTTTATGACATTAAGTGGTGCCCATTTTGTAGTACTCTCTGGGAGGTCGTAGAGGAATCCCTTAGAAGTAACGACCATGATAAGTGAGGGGCTTGTCAACGTGCATTTTTATCGAACCATGAGAATTCGTGCGTTATTTTCCTTATTTCTGTTTACTACCCTTCCTCTTTGGTGAGCATTGGTACCATATATTCACACATACCACAAACAGCCCCAGTCAGTCATGGAGTACCCCCACGTTGACCTGCATAACGAACTACGTTCCATAGCTCACCATTTAACAAACGCCAGAACGAGTCGGGTACGTACCTGGGACAAAGTCACAATTAATGACCGACTAGGACAGTGCAAACGTTGGCAAATCAAGTTCACCAAGCTTTCTTCCATGGACCAAACCCGGCTATACCAAGAGTCCTTGTCCTCGATGAACCGTCCCTGGTGGCCCAGTTTAGCCGACCTCTCCCAGTCGCAGCGTGTCTTACGGCGGACCTTACTCACCAACGTCTACTTGTCCGAGGATTGCTATAAAGGGTTGCTCCATGATGAAGCAACCGAGGGTTTTGTTAATGGGCCATCGGACGAAGTGGTAGACGAGCTCACCCTGAAGGAATTGGCCGAATTGACCCAACAGTCCGCCCTGGTGGAATTGTGTCAGGATATTCAAATGGTTTTGGACGAAGAAACGCTCGTAGGTGTTGTCGAAGCCCCTCCATTATTATTAAGTGAGCAAGCAGAGTGGGAAATTACATGCACGGCCAGTGAAGGCACCGCTAGTTTATTACGGGGCCAATTTGGGGACATTATCCACACTTGGTGGCTTTCGAAGCGTGGCACGCCAGAATCTGATAAACACTGCCGGCAAAACCTGGACTGCCTCCGGATCCGGCTGGAACGAATTGCTGGCCTAGCATGGTTAAAAATATGGGTCCTGATGCTGCTGGCGGGAGTATCCTGCACCAGGGGGAAGCCCTCGCTGACAGCAAATCAGACCGCTACTACCAACCTCGGGGATTTCGTGGCCTCGCTAGGTCGAATATACTGCCATCAGCAACCGACAAGTGACGAACTAGCATCACTTTGGACCCAGTACTTATTAGCCCTTTATTTCCCCAGCCCTCGACCTTTGTGTCCCACATTTAATGTGACCTGGGCCGAGGTAACTCCTGGACTGTTGGGCTGGGTAAGTGCCCGTAACGCAGAGTTCGGCGTCCATTATATCGACTGGCTGGGGCATGTCTTGTTGCACCAGTGTGGTCCCACCCATGACCGTGCAGGGCACCAGTATTGGGATTTTCTCCGGTTTGCTCTACAGACGGTGCCCACGTCGGCCACCAATGAAACCCGCCAGGTCATAAGTGCACTTTTGGTCCAGGTTAACCATGTGCGGTATATTTTAAAGACACCATCTGTTTTGCCCAGTGATAACCACCAAGATATACAGAAAAACCGGCAAGTAGTAGACGAACTTTATGAGGCACTCCTGGCTCTGGTTTGCGAGTCGGACGTCATAGAAAGTGAGTGTAAATAAAAATGATGAAATCACTGTGGGGCATCAGTGCAATTCATTTCATTTTATTGATTTAGTGATTTTATGTACCCAGGCGGGGCTTTTGGTTCACGAGGTGCATGACAACAATGCCACTTTAATACACAAGCACATCTCCTGAATCAGCTCCCAGAAGTAATACAGTTTGAATACCCCATTGACAAGTCATCTACCATTGGTCTTACCACTTGCGGACATTTGAATACGGGAGCTGATGTCTGTATCATTTAGGGAGACAAAATATGGTTGGGGAAAGGATCAACACACGACCCAGACCAAACGACAAATGAAACTGAGCAAAGTGTCGGTTGCATGGCCTACAGTCGGTTCTCCGAAAAGTTCTTTTCTTGACAGATTAAAGCCCATTTTCAAGAGAGGGGAGAAATTGTGATTTCAATTTTTTATTCAAAGATTATTTTCGACTCGGGACCTTTCATATTTTATCCTTTGGCGGGATGTACGTGTAGAATATTGTTTCTTAAATACACACTTGCGCAGACTCAAAGTAATCCAGTGTACACAGTCTCCTCTGTCAGCTATTCACTACTTACTGCTACCTCTCTATTTATTAGCCAAGTCTTGCCAAAAACGTTGTATCAGAGTTTTTTTTCCAAACTTTGCCCACTGCCCGTCGTGCACTGTTCCCTGTCGAATTGGTTCTAGTTAACCTACGTACCATTTCACACCTATGAAATCTTACCTACTTTAAACTCCTTAATCCAACTCCGCTTGTCAGCCTGCTCCTATTTCCATCACTCCAAATTCCACCCTGCGTGGCTCGGTCCACAGGTAAGTATTCTTCGACAGTTGTTTCCAGGACCAAGACACTCGGATGGTTTTACCACCCTGCCTTGTCCCTTCATTTCTTATTTGATGAGAGTTAGCTAGCTTGGTCTAAATTGTTAGAGACTGACAATGTTCACTAAAGAAGTTTTTTTTTCTGCTCATGCCTGTTTGTGTTTGCCTAGTGTGCAATCCGCAGTGCATACCACTAGAAGTTCAACATGGCAGGCCGGGTCTCTGCTCTCGTCAATAAATTCTCCCAAACACCAGAGCACCAAGAGAGTGCAGTGACTCGCAAAGCGCGGGAAGTTATTAGTAAACGGCCCAGCAAGGCGAGTGATTTAATCTGTCGGTTCAACCAACTTGGGGTATCCCGTCGAGGTACTGAGGAGTTGCCCCGTTCCTCTTCCGTCAAGGGTCGGTCGGTGTCGGAAAATATCGGCCTTACCCTGAACCACCTTACAGCATCGTCCACCTCAGCGGAACCGGTGCGTCCTCAGTATCAGCGGGCCTTTACGGCGGACGTCAAATCTAAAGGGACGGATGATGTTGCCACGTCGGATATATCCACGGTGAACAAGACTGAAACGGTAGCGGTATCATCGCACTCTGATGGACCTTCGGATAGCTATTTCCCACCACAAGACCATATAGTTGGTTCTGCTCAAGGCCCTGACCTGTTTTCGCAGGTCAATGACGTAGTACAAGTGGATTTCACTGGAGATTCTATGGATATTCAGCCGGTAGTGGCCTCATTAGATATCAACCAAACTCCATCTGACCCTGTAACAGTTGCTGATACTGAAAGTTTGGACCAAGAGGAAGCAGTCAGTCCGACAGTGTCCGTAGAGGCATCGCCATCGACATCTTCCTGTCGGAAGACTTCCGAAACTTTTGTCAAGGATCATCTACTTCAATTCGATAAGGTGGAATCTGTCAAAGTAGGGGAGAGGTTCGAGGAAGATGAATCGTCATTGAAACCTAGTCCCAGTTCGTATTACCAAACTTTGTCATCGGCCAATGCTGAGGACGCTAACGGAGCGTTTGATTTGGAAGCCCATATTCCCCGTACTGTGGTAGTGCCCCGTACACCGGTGGTGCTGTCGCCTAAAATTCAGGAACGCAAATTACGACGTGCGCCCTCCCACCTTGAAGTGGACAGCTTGGAGGCACTAGAACTGCCCAACGAAGTAACCCAGACATTTACACCCAAAGAACTCACCTTGGGTCATGTCATGGTGGACGAATCTACCATGGATAAAGAGGAGGCCCTATCACTCCTAAAACAATTGCAGAACGACCTTTATTTACCAACGAAATACCAATAGAGCCTTCCTTATCAAATGTTGCTCTTCCCTCTTTGAAACCGGTTAATTAATGTACCCCTTGGTGTTGGGCAATACAGAAAAAGGAGGCAAAGAGTAGTGTCAGCCTCGGTTGGCAGTTGGAGGTGATTACTAGTATGTTTTTTTTCCACCCTGTACGATCCCGCTATACCAATACTTTATTTCCACACTTCCTACCATTAGTTTTCATCCGAATATGCTCACGGAAGACATCACCTAGGGTAATAAAATCGCATTTACTTGACATTGACAACCTTGAGAAAACCGATATACTACTTATATTTCGTTATGTTATTCTTTGTGAGTAAAGATAGCCTTTAATAAACTAAACTATAAACTAACTGTGATAAACTGGGGGAGTGTTGTTAGACACTTAAACATAGATAAACCAATAAACCATTTTTCACCAGAGTGAAAAAAGGAGTGGGTGGGTGAGCAGTGGGAGAGTGAACGAGATATAATATACCAGACTGAGGGCGTGAGTTGCGAAGGAAATCACGTGATGTAAATTACTGATGGAGGTGGAAAACATGGAGATTAACACGTTATTTAAATTAGCTTAATTTAAAATGCGACAATTTAATAACTTGATACTCAGTAACAGCGAGGGGCGGGCTTCGATCCTGAAAATTTTTACACCATCAAGAGAAGGGAACTACATTCCGTTTGTCTGTGGTGTATATTTATTGTTTAATAAAATAGATAAAGTTCGCAAGCGATAAACAGGTTAACAATATGGATGGTTTTTTTTTCAACTATATTGAGGTTGGTACATTTTTTGCTCCTATTCTCTATATAGTCGAAAAAAACTACCCATATCATATGTTTACAGCCACGGTCTGTTTAGTAAATTCAGTGAACGAATTCGCCAAGGGACGAAATAAAAGTACGGGTTTAGTGTAAGCAGGTAGATAACAAGTGCATCGTAAAGGCATTATCCATTCCCTATCCTATTTCCAATGAAATATTAGTATGGAATGCTGGTGAGAATTACTAAGCCAAGCCATGCAGTCTTAACCCTTGTAAAGCCCAACGTATACTGCCCTGTGGAATTTTGTATAGCCCACCCAGATTCCCTCCCACGTAGGTTTTCGGTGTGAGAGAAGGATCGGAAAATGTACCTTGTTATAACCTACCCAGCCACTTGTTCGCCCGAGTATTGCCCCATATCCTGTTTCCTGCTTGAGTACACAGGGGTAAAATAGCCACGAGTTAGATGGCCGACATGTGATGTTTATAATTATAGACTACCTCGCTTATTCGTCATCCTTGTACCTTGGCATTGATCAGGACCAATCAATCGGGCCATTCCACCACTTATTTTATTACCACTATGGGAAAAGCTAACTCGGGAAAAAAAACAAGGAACTCAGAACCACTTTTAAAAGAGACTGGTTCGGCGATGGCTGGTAACTTCACTGGTCCCTTTGGCAAGTTTATATCCTTTGTTTAGCCTTTCACTCAACTAACTTTATGTGTGGCGGTGTATGGGGGACTTATTCTCGTTGTTTTCTCTTGCACTACTTGCTCCTAACTCCGAAGGTATCCCAGCCCATTTTTTCTTGGTGAGGTTCCATCGACTTGGTTACCAGTTCGCCAATTGTACTTTCAACTCTCTTTGTTACCACCTTCCCCCCTCTATATTAGCCAGTGTAGAAAAGTGACCTCAACCCGCATAGGGAAACTGACCTATCAATAACTCTTCCGCACACCGAAATATTGTCTACGGGGAGCGTCTCTTGTACCGCTTTTTTTTCGCCAAGGCCGCAATGCCAGCCATATCGCACGACGAGTTTACCCGTCGGGTAGAACAAGGAGAAGCCCTGTTTATCTATGATAGCAAAGTGTACCGAGTCGATGGTTTTATTAACCGACATCCGGGAGGTCGGTTGGCCATTTGGCACATGCTCGGCCGGGACGCTACGTCGGAAATTCGGGTATTGCATCCTGACTGGGTAATAGCACGTATGCTACCAGCCTTTTGTATCGGCCAGTACACCAGGGACGTGGACTCTGGAGTGGACAAAGCGGTACAGGGTCTAAGCTCTAACCAAAAGGTGCTGAGTGAACCAGGCAAGGCAATAGAAAAGGGATCCGCCACAGGGGCCAAATGGAGCCCCTCATTGAGCCACGTGCGTCCCAGTCACGATTCGTTGGCTAGTGTTCAGGACTATACCACCCGCACCGTTAACAGACAAATTGCCCAGTTGGAAAAAACCGTGGAACCGGAAACTTTGCCCATGGACTACGATGCCATCGAAGCTGATTTTCGACGACTTGAGCTCCAGGTCAAGAAATTGGGATTGGAAAATACCAACTATTGGTGCTACGCCAAGGAAAGCGTGCGATACGTATTGTTTTTCCTAGGTGCCTTTGTCCTGTCCATGTGGGGGCCCGAGCATTGGCTCAACTACACGATTAGCGCCCTGTGCTGTGGCCTCCTGTGGCAGCAGCTATCTTTTACTGTCCACGATCTCGGTCACAACGGGGTGACGCACAAACTGTGGTGGGACGGGCTGATGGGAGTGCTAATAGCGGATTTCGTGGGTGGTTTGAGCGTCGGCTGGTGGAAGAAAAATCACAATGTGCACCATATTATCACCAACGATCCGGAACATGATCCTGATATCCAGCATCTACCATTTTTCGCCGTGACCACTAAGTTATTTCACAACATGCGTTCTAGCTACTATGGCCGACAGCTCCAGTTCGACCGGTTCGCTCAATTTCTTATTCCTTTCCAACATCTCTTGTACATACCCATTCTGTGCTTTGGTCGGTTTAACCTCTACTTTCAGTCACTAAGCCACCTTTTAACCGCGGATTTTGCACCATGGCGTTGGTTGGAACTGACCGGCATTGCCGTCTTTTGGATATGGTACATCACTTTTTTGTCACATTTTCCTTCCTGGCGGTGGGCCCTCTTCCACGCCCTGCTGTCCCATATGTTTACCGTTATTCTCCACCTGCAGATTACCTTGTCCCATTTTGGCATGTCCACTACCTGCCCCGACCCCGAACGCGAATGCTTTGCCGCAAGACAGTTGCGCACCACTATGGATATTGACTGCCCTGCTTGGTTTGATTGGTTCCACGGGGGACTGCAGTTCCAGGTGGAACACCACTTGTTCCCCCAGGCACCGCGTCATAACCTCCGCCAGATCCAAGTGCTAGTGAAGGACTTTGCCGCACGTCATCCGGGCCTTAAATTTTACTCGTTTGATTTCTTTTATGGGATTGAATTGGTGCTGGATAGTATGAAATCGGTGGGTGAACAGGTCCAAACGTGGGTGCATATGCGATTAGTTACGTTGCAGGAGCCTGGAGGAAAAGCCTGAAACGAAAGAGAACTTGCTGGATGAAATTGGCTCTTCCACATAGCAAAAAGGAAAAAACTTTGTTTTTCATTTTTTTTCCATACATAATTTTATGTATCGTATATCATATAGAAAAGGCTGGATGCTGGCAATGGTCTATTTTTCTCGACACATTGTATTCATAAGAATTATTTCCCTTCCCACCGTAATACGGTAGAGTGGTCATTTTAATCACCTAGTGGGCTTGTGTAAGTACATGAATAAACATGACACATTGTTTTTTTAGATCTATTCACTTGATAATGGTTATTTCACTTCTGCCCGAAATAGGATATTGGGAAATCAATGGGTTACGTGTCAATAAAAGCTACGTAACATCCACCAACTAAGTAGGTATTACTCATTACAGGGTAGTTGCCGCTTTAATCACGTATTCTGTTCTCAGTCAACAGATTCTCATGTAGGCTTGGCAAAAGCGTCATTCGAATTACAGCCCATACAAAGAAGCGGCAATGATAACCTTTTAAAGCTGAGTGTACCAAAAGTAGGACATTGCTCGGTAAGGGTGACTGTAGGTGAGAGAAAGTTTGGATGCTGGTACCAATGAGTAGGATAGGGAAAATCTCTAACTTAACCAATGTGTTCCCAGCTTAATCTGGGTGGATGGTATCCAGACTTGTGCTACTAACGGTATTCTCGCCAGAACCGAGTCTTCCACTTTCATACGTACGTTGTATTGGTTAGGATAGGAGTATCCTTTTGATCCGAGCCACTGGCAATCAAAACCAATATCATCCGAACATTGCAAGCAGATACTACTGATTTAGGACACTGGCTTGTCGTAACAACGTCGATCCAATATATATATATATATAGTAAAAACTGGTAATTAAGACTTGACGGATTGGGTTTACCACATCCTACTGCTTTCTCTTAAAGCATTCAGTGTGCGTTCTTCCCAGTACCCTCAGTCGGCCAAAGGTGAATTAACCTACTCTAGTTCTGGTAAAGATTTTCCGAAGTTTCGATGGAAGGAGAGAGGACACGTTTTCGGTACACGAGTACCAAGTTAAGCACTGAAGCGTGTGAATACTTCTAAGCACACCCTCCAGCTATTGGTGAAAAAATACTTTGTATGCTTAAAAAAGTGATAGATGGAACTGCCCTTCGTCATGTGATGCTCACCAGGAACTACAAAAAAAAGTAACAAAAATGGAGAATTCTTCCATATGGGTGAATTTTTTTTCAACTATACAGGGATAAATCCGCCAGAGTTGAATGGGACTCTCACAAAATCCTAAAATTGTAACTGGTACAACTTTAACTTCTAATCGCCATATAGACGGAAAAAAAATCACACATATGTCTTCAAGGTCATATGTAATGATCGGCTATATCTAATAGATGTCAGTTAGGGATGCATATTTCTTCAGCAAAATAGAGATTTGGAGCTAAAAATGTACCAACAATAGCATAACCAATAGGATTTAGTGAG
The DNA here is from genome assembly GCA_027478255.1 of Dispira simplex. Taxonomy (NCBI): domain Eukaryota; kingdom Fungi; phylum Kickxellomycota; class Dimargaritomycetes; order Dimargaritales; family Dimargaritaceae; genus Dispira; species Dispira simplex. The sequence continues at coordinate 13,878 of JAOPJG010000334.1, read as the reverse complement.
AGACCCATTCAACTTCGGCGGATTTTTCGCTATATAGTCGAAAAAAAACTATCCACATGGCATACGGAGGAGGTGAATCCTATGATATTTAGCTTGTTGTCCCATTTGGGATTCTTTTTGATGCTAGCTTTATAGTGGCAAACGGCTTCAGCGAGAAGAGTGTTTGCATATGCGTTCCTGCTTCTATTAATAAACATTTCAGTTTCCTTTAACTAGCAGCTGCCATTCGCTGGTTTCTTGTGTCGCTGCAAGGTTCGTTGATTGCCGGGCCTATTTTCACTTATTTAAAAAGCAAAGCTCCCAGTACCTTTCCTCCCTTTCAAGACTTTCCTGTGCCACGCATGTTGAAGAGTTCGGGAAAGCAAAGTGTGGGCGTTGCCTCTAGTGTTTTTTTTTTTTACTTTTTATGGACTTTATACAGTGCATAGCTTATTAATTTGCTTCATAACTCGTCAGGTCCCCCTCCCCCTCCGGCTCACCAGACGACCATTAATTTAAGGTCTAAAATACTGTACAAGTCAATACTCTTTTATCTCATCATAAGCACTAGTTCTATCTTCACCAGCGAATATGTATACGCTTGTGCACAACAGCTAGCGTCACCTGCTCTCACATTCTCTTTTTAATTCTCGCATTCCCCGGTATAATACTTTTTCAACGAATTCGACTACTTGTTTATACCTCACCCCTTCCCATTCGCTTTCATAAGTGTGGGCGGTTCCCATTCACTCCTGCTTTCTATAACCCTCTCTACCACATTCCGTAAAAGTCTAAACTACGTGTATGAGTAGCCAATCTCCACCTAGCGTTCCCGTCGATACGAAAGGTCGGGCCCCTCAAGCATGCGATTTCTGCCGAATGCGCAAAATCAAATGCGGCCGGGAACGACCAACCTGCAGTAGCTGTCGTAATCGAAGTCGGCAATGTCTATATTCCCCCACGGCTGCCCAGCAACGACGGGCGCGAAAGCAATTAGCCAACCAACGGCCCACTATACCCTTGCCCATTATGCCACAGGGTTCGTCTATTCCATCCGTGGCTATCCAACCTCAGCCTGTGGCTAATGTGATGGAAAACCAAACGATGCAGGTATTTATTCACCAAAATTTTCCCCAAGGAACGTCGGGACCCTCTTTCGGTGTGGCGGCACACCAGGGAACTACCCAGGGTGACCCTGTACTTGGTCAATCGTGCTCACCAGGCCATGGTAACCCCTGCGTATCGGTAGGATACTATACGGATAGTACCTTGCCATCTTCCCCAGAATCTCAGGATTTAAGCCAGTTTACCCATTCCGGAAACGTTCCCTATTGGAACGGGTTAGAAGGAAACCCATTGATAACCCAGTTCATGCACACATCTCTTTGGGATTCCCAGTCCACTGGACCCAAAAATGGGGAGCCTTATCCAATGGCTGCAGACGATCCAATGCGGGCTATTCCTCGTTTGGAGAAAACCCCACCGTCTTCTGATGAGGTGCCCCTTCCCACTCTAGCCGGTGCTTCCTTATTATCCGATGAACCACCATTGTCATCTGCTCACTCTTTCCGGACCACTTCACAACACACTTCCCCAGCTGTCGAAGTGAGGGAGGTGGCCCCAAAAGACAGTGTAGAAATGCCGCAAGGGAAACCTATAGGACGATCATTGATCAACGACACCGTATCTCAAACTATAACCCCCAAGACTTCATCGAGGCAGTCCTCATACGGAATGACCACCGTTGGTGCGGAATTATTGTCCCCTCAGTCACAAACCGCCCATCATTCGGATATAACGACCCATGATACAGGGAGTAAATCATCGGTGGACGACTCAGGGTACGCCACCGATAAAACGGTCCATTGGTGGCGGAGTCTTGTATCCAGTGCCCAAAAACTTCCCGATGACGACCCTGCCAAAGTACTCTTTTCACGATTGACCAATTCCTTTTTTTCTGGGGGAGTTGACCTCTCCTCAGTGCCCGTATCTACCCCTGCACATTACTGTCTAATACCACGTCCTTTGTACGTGCGTTCTGACCTTTTTTTTCACTCGGAAGTCATCCTTCATTTGATAAACTTGTTCTGCCGTGTGTTATACCCCGAGAACCAAGACCTTCACTACCACCGTATCCTGGTCCGGCATGTCCAGGGTTTCGTGGACCGTTCGTTTATCATCGCTATTATGATGATTATGGCGCCAATGTCCAACCACTTGGTATTTCGCGATAGTCCGCTTCGACATGCTAGTACTTACTATCATAAACGACTGGTGCCCATGTTACCTTCTGTTTTAGAAAGTAATTCCCTGGATAGTACATTTGTACTGGGAGTCTTGTCCGAATACGAACTTGGCAGGGGTCATACTGAGAGCGGTTTCTCGTTATCCACGATAATAGCTCGGAAGTTACAGCAATGGAGAGTCCATATCCTGGACCACCCATCGCCGCCATCCCGGCTTTGCAAAGACCAGGATGTACCTGATTTGGCCACCGCTACTGACCCATTATTACGGGAGAATTACCGGAACGTCTGGTATTCCTGCATGGGACGGGACATTCTAGGTTCGCTAGTCTTTGGACATCTACCAGGAATCCACATTGAAGACATGCATGTTAATAAGCAGATGTCCGCCTCCCAATATTTGGACCTCACACACGAATCCCTTGCGGACCCTCATTCTCCCTTTTATACCGACCCAAAGTACCCTACCTTTATCATGCGCCCTTTGTCTTTCCATTATTCCCATCCCAAATATATGGACTTGCGCATAATCACCCACCGGGTAGCGGAAATTCGCTATTACCGAGATACCGACCTGATGTTATGGTTTAGGGAACGCACCGCACTAAACCAAAAATTGGAAGAGTGGGCCCAGCGGAACGACATTGACAATGAGCTCCCCTTAGTCGAACTTCAGGATATGGGACACATCTTTCATTATCGTGAGTATGTGGTATGGCGAATTCACTTCCTAGCTTGGTATTACGTCACTCTAATCTTTCTTAACTACCCAGGTGAAATTTCCCCATGGCCATTTTCTCCGCGCGAGGTCATACACCAGGTCGAGAGACGTTGGAATATAGATTTCGATTGGGAATATGTTTGTCTCACCTCCCCGCAGTCGCTATACCCGGCCTCTCCCGATTCCTGGTCATCCTCCTCCGAACCACCATCCAATCCCCTGCATGAATTTGATCCAACCGGGGAAGTGTTTATAGAGTGTAGCAGATTGTGTTGGGAAGGCGTTCAAGGGCTTTACCGAACCTTCCAGCGTTCACTTACGATTCCCAGTTTTTTTCACAACACCTTGTTCGTGGGTGCATTTTACGCGGCCGGGGTAATTTGTATAAATTACGTCCAATCGGCGAACGACCCGACCATGGTAGAATGGGCCCGTAATTTTGTTGAGGAGATCATTGACATTTTATTACAAGTTGGCGAACTGTGGGTGTACAACCTAGAGGCCGTTCGCAATCTCCGACAGCTATTGGAGGTCAAATCGCTAAGAAAGCATTATATCACTCTTACTGTTAAAGAAAATTCGGTCAATATGGTTTAATATCCTGCAGGCGGAATCCCATAGTTTCAACCGAAAGCAGGGATTTGTGCGGTGCCTTATACCCACGGTGACGCTCCCTCGAACCTTGAGCAAATGGAGTATTCTTGGGTGTGAGTTAAACCATCTCGATACATCTTTTTTTTATTTTTTCACTACAAGCATGTGTATTATTTTTTGACATTACTAAGCGTATTACTCGGGCTCTGTATATTACAACCGTTAGCCCATAATGGGGATAATAAAGGAGAAAGTCGTGGCGTATGTCTAAAAACGTTTTACTAGTGAAGTGGGTATCAGAAAAGCAAATGAAATGTGAAGATATACCGTACTTCTGTGGCTGTGAGGGGGGGGGTTGTGCCTCAAAAATAAAGTTGGGAATAGCGTTGTGTTGATGGATCGTGGGTTCACCAAAGTAATTTCAGAACAGGCCTTACCCGCACAATCACCAACCGAATTAGGACTGAGCTTGCTTATCGCAGAATCTCTGTTTAGGAATGGATAACACTAGGCTTAATGAAAGTCGATAAAGGGCCACACAGTGACACAATTTTACCTACGTAGCAAACCTTAATATTGCCTTCAATTAATCGTAGGCGCTGCTTTACTATAGTATGTTTTCTAGTCGGATTATATATTACTCATAGGATGTAGAAGAAGAGGATACTACAAATACCCTTTAGCCAGACCCATGTAAAATAATGAAGCCTTCCTCCAGATACTGTGTATTGGGAGTAATGACAGCTACCTGCAACATACCAATGAGTATAGCTACAAGGAAACTCATAAGTTAAAAGGAGCAAGCTGCACCAGTTCATGTACTTGTTGGGTACCCTAAAGTAACAGGCTATATCTGGCCAGGAGATAAAAATATAACATGTCATTAGTTTCAAGGGAATGCAGTGTGTACTTGCAGCCATTACTATCCATCACTGATCCCGAGTCACTCTTTCTCAGGCATGTTTCACTCCATAAATTGAAAAAGGGTGAGGATAATATGCGAGTAGTGGGTGGTTTCTCCGAACCCCAAAGGCTTGACCCTTGACTATTTTCATTTTCTTAATTCGACCTATTTCACATTGCTTTTCATTTATTGTCGCTCCTTTTTTACCCCTAGTAACAGCTTTCTATCCTCCCTTTCTTACCACTGGGGCAAAGCTATCATTATTACCCTGCTGGTGTTTTCTTTTACAAGTATGGAGTCGACCTCGTCTACCACCATGTCAGCCCCTCCGCTCATCCCGATCGTAAAAGTGCAAGACACAGCGTTTCGAGAACCCGTCAAAGTGATTACAACCGAAAAGGACATTGAACTATGGCTACATTCGGAAGCTTTTTATTACCTAATGACCTTCATTTCACAACTCAACGCCGGTGTGCGTGGTCTGGATAACCAAACACCTTGTACGATATCCCCCCTTGCGAACAGGATTCTAGACCTTCTTGATACCATAGACTCGTTCATTGACCAGTTTCCCCCGGTTCAGTCAACGAAACAACGGTACGGTAACCCCGCATTTCGCCAATTCATGGCCCACCTTAACCAAAATGTACCGTTATTACACCAAACGCTATTGTCGGAGGTTTTTTACCCCAGTATAGTAGAACTGGGCCATTATTTGGCGGGGGCGTTTGGTAACGAAACCCGTATCGACTATGGTAGCGGACACGAGTTGTCCTTTGTGGTGTGGTTAGTGGGGTTACGACGGTTGGATCTCCTGACCAGTAGGGATCACGTTACTTTGGTGTTACGGGTGTTTACCAAATACCTGGAAGTGGTGCGACGACTTCAACTAACTTATCGATTGGAACCCGCGGGTAGTCACGGTGTTTGGGGTTTGGATGACTACCAATTTTTACCCTTTTTGTTTGGCAGTGCGCAATTCCTCGGAAACACCCGTTATCCTAGTCCAGCCATTATCACCGATACCAGTTTAGCACCTAAACTTGCATCGCAGTTTATGTTGATGCGGTGTATTGAATTCATTGGGCAGGTAAAATCGGGTCCCTTTTTTGAGCACTCCCCATTATTACACGATATTTCGGGTGTGGCCAAATGGGAAAAGGTCAATATCGGTTTACAGAAAATGTATGTTGGAAATGTTTTGTCCAAAATTCCTATCATGCAGCATCTCTACTTTGGTAGTCTTATTCCGTTTACCCCACACCAGTCTTTATAACTCTCTTACTGTGTAGTATTATTCTTTTACTTTCCAGTGCATCTAGCCCTTAATAGACATGAAAATGTATCCCATTATCCCCCTCTACAACTTACGCTCCATCTCACATCTTGATACCTTCCTCTGGTTGTTCATAATTTTGAAACGATTAAAAGTAGTATTAAATTGTTGATGTCTGCATTGCATCTGGTGAAGAAAAAAACATATAATACGTTATGTACTGCCTGATTGATGTATTACTTTCCACCTACACACTAAAAAAAGAAATATGCCAGAGTATAATGAGTGGTGTCCAGACAACCAGAACGATAGTAGCTAAACGAATTAACATCCAGAAATCAGGAACCCTCGATTAGGGTAGACGGAAAGCAAGTTTCGGTTACTATAAATAGTATCCACCTGCTACAGATACGATGACTCTTGTCATCCTACCCACCTCCTTATCGACAACAAAAAGGCGGGAAAGTGTGGTCAATCGAACACCGTAGTCTATCCTTTCTTTCTTAATGTGTACGTGAAATAATACCCTACATTACCATGCATCCCTTCCCAAATTAATTCTGGGCGAGTTTTTCCAGTGCACGTGGACCCTGTTCTTCCCATTCAGCCTTGGAGATCCAGGCCGTTTCCTGATCTTTCAGTACGTTAGCGAGCACGGCACCACCCAGAAATACCATGTGCTTACGGTTCGGTGGGTCGTCAATCTGGAGCTTAAACTTATCAAGACGAGAGCTATCCCCCTTGAGTACCTGGGTAAGGTAGAGCTGTTTCACTTCTCGTTCGAGACGACTAGGGAGACCCGGGTACATGGTGGATCCACCGGATAAGACGATATGTTTGTACAGTTCGGAGCGCATGTCCACTGGGGCGGCCTGGACCATATTAACCAGCAACTCCGCTACGCCAGGGGATTCCACGTCCACCAATTCGGGTTGGAACAGGCACTCGGGTGCTTGGAAACGTTCTGATCCCACCTTGATGGTACGGCCGTCTGGCAGTGTGTAAGTTTCAACCAGTACGGTGGTTTCTGTGGCCAGTTTTTTATCGAGTTCTAAATCATAGCTCATGTAACACAGCTTTTCCTTGATCTGCCGAACCGTTTCAAAGTCCGCCGTACGGTTAAAATTGTAACCCCGCAGTTGCAAGAGTTTGATCAGATAACGGGTTACATCACGCCCAGCCACGTCCAGCCGACGGGTTAAGTGGGGTAAGGAAAACCCTTGGTAAACGGGAATAATATGGGTAACTCCATCCCCGGAATCAATGACCACCCCGGTGAGCAAACCCTGGGCATATAGGGTAAGCACGGCCTGGATAGCCACATACACTCCTTGAAAACCGTATTCCTCAAACATGATCTCGCACATCTTTTGACGGTTCTGTTTCGGGTTAAGTGGGGCCTCCGTCAACAGAATTTTGCAGTCGCTAGGGTCCACCTTGAGCTTCTCGTGGAATGTGTAATCCCAGACGTGGCGCATGTCTTCCCAGTGACGAATTACGCCGTTTTCGATGGGATAGTTGAGTTGCAACACAGAACGCAGGGCCGCGGCTTCATCCCCAACGTTGATGTCCTTGAGGTGCACATCGCCCATCATCTCCTCGGCGCGGAGCATCGGACGGCCCACTAACGAGGGGAAGATGTGTTCTGGGAAGTTGGAACCAGCATAGCCCACTTTGGCAAAACCTGTGCCGTTGTCGACAACGAGTACCTTGGACATGGCGCCAGAAAAGATACGAGAGGTACACAATATAAAAAGTGACTAGGTAAGAAAAAGGAAAACGACGGTCTGGTGTGCGGACCTGCAAAGTAACCTAATTAGCACAATAGCCTCGATAAGCTTAATGAGTGAAGAAATAGGGCAGGATAGATAGATAAACTGGAACGTGGTGATTAAAAGACCAGTAAAAACGAAACCGCTGTCATAACCAGCCGGGCTTGTACCGCCCTAGACATTCTACTATTGCTTGGGTCTTGGCTGACGCTGGCTATGGATCAGTTTGATTAGGTGAGAAGTACAGTCACCCATTCATCCTCACTTAGGAACGACATGGCGATCACATGATTACTCCTGGTAACCACTACTTACCCATGGGTTTTGGGAAGGAAGCATCCGTTTGCCATGGCCCCATTTGAACGTCGTCAACAGTTGGTGACGAATTTCCCTGGGTTTTGGTCATAGTCAAACCAAAGAGGCTCTCTTGTCCATTTTTCCTTCTCGCAAGATTATTTTTGGTTTATCCTGCTGTCATTCGTTTCTTTTCCATCGCTTAGTTTACTAATTGTTTGCTACGTATTTCGAACAAGCCCTGTAAGGTACCCACCACAATGCTGCGGTTTACCAAACTACCTTTCCGCAATACATACCCTTTTTTGGGCGGCAGCCGTTTCCCCTGCGTTCAACCCATGGTTTTCCCTATGCCCGTACCAAGGGCAACATTATACACCCTACCCTGGCGGGCTTCGCCCATTCGTCCCCCTAGTCGCCACATGGGGTTGATTCGCTCCTATTCCCAGTCCCCCACGGTTTCCCCGTCGAATCCGACCCCTAAGAAACGGCTAACTTTTCGTGAGTTGTTTCACAAGTACGGCAAGGTGGCCACTTTGGTGTATTTGGGAATTTGCGCGATCGATTTATCTTTGTGCGTCTGGTTGGTCTACGTAGCCGGTGAAGAGAAAGTAAAGGCCATAGAAAATTGGGCTTTGGACCGGTTCGGCGACTGGCTTCCACTGAGTAAATCCACCATAGAGAGAATGATCACTACCAGCGAGTCGTCTTCGGATCAGAATAACTCGGATAGTGACACCACGATTGCAACCCACCAACAGGGACCCAGTTGGATGTCCACGTTTCTGATCGGGTATAGCTTTCACAAACTGTTAACACCCATTCGTTTGCCCCTAACGGTACTGATCACCCCATCCATTGCTAGGAAGTTGCGAAGTCTGGGATACTTCCTGCCCAAAAAATAGCATAAAACGACTGAAAGGGTTACAAGTGATTTTTTTGATTATATTAATTATAAGAAATGTGTGGAGAAATCCATGTAATAACCAGATTTTATTTATAATAGTTACCATCATTGTCAAGCACTGTGTGCACCCTCTTGAACCACTCATCAAAACATCTGTGAAAATCACTTCATTGGTGGGAACCAAGGACTTCATTATATACCCCTATACTCTCATCATCATTGTCAAACACGCTATCCTCCAGCTTTTTCTTGATATATGGGAACAACCAAAAGTCACATGGTGCAAGGTCAGGAGAGTAGGGTAGTGCTTTAAGTAGTTGGAGTCCAGGCTCGTCCATATGGGTGATTTTTTTTCGACTATATAGAGAAAAATCCACCAGCATTGAGTAGGCCTCTCACTAAACCCTATTGGTTAAATTTTTAACTGGTACATTTTCGTTCCAAATTGCTATATAGTCGAAAAAAAATTACCCATATGGGCCTTGTTATGATGGGAAACATGAGGTCTTGCATTATCCTGATGGAGGATGATATGCGAAGTGGGCGACTTTGGATGTGCTTTCTGCCATTCCTCAACCATTGGTTTGACACAGTTCTCTATGTAGTAAGAACTATTGACCTTAGTGTTGCCAGTACTGAGCACAGTATGAACAATACCAGTCCTACTAAAAACACAGTAAAACTTTTCAAGGCTTCCTGGTCCACCATGGCTGAGTAGGGATGGGGTCATGCTGACCTTGGTGTTCTGGCACCCATATCTTTCAACCAGTGCCAGTTTGGGGGTTATTATGATAAACCCAGGTTTCATCACATATCACGATATTATACACAAGAGAGTTGGTTGGTTTCTGAAAACTGTCAAGGAAATTGAGGCAAAAGGATTTGCGGTCATTCTGCAACTCTGACGTTAGGGAATGGGGAACCCAAGTACTAAGGTACGAATGATAATGCAACTGGTTGTGGAGGACATTCCAAATATCCCTTACAGAAGTCTTTTCCTCCCACGCAGGCACATTCAGGGTCACAAATGGGTCTTCGTTAACTAGCCGTTCAATGGTGTCACCTTTATATTCATAGGTCTCATTAGAAGGACGTCCTGTGCGGTGCTCATCTTCAAATGACAAATGACCAGTCTTAAAGTTGTTGTACCAGTAGCACACCATGGTATACAAAGGACCACCTCTTGCATAAACATGTTGCAAAGTTTGGTGGATTTTGGTTGGGCTTTGGCTGAGTTCAAAAAGAAGCCAAATGTGTGACCGCATTATGACTGGGGTAATGGTGGGCATGGGGTGTTGTGATTCGGGTGAATGGGACATGGTAAAAGACTTTTAAATTAGGATAACTCAACGAAAACAAAAGATAGAAAGGTAAAACCAAGACATGTATATTCCTATTAACAAGGAGTAACAGTGCGAAAAAGGGAAAGAGAAAAATATTACCCATTTACTCCTGCCTACATATACTTTCTCGTTGACCCATAAATATTAAGGACTAGCTATCCTTGTCCTTTGCTGGTTCAAACGTTGTGTTTTGTACGTTGTTTTCACTTTTGCAAAGTGGATAGCTAGTAAATAATAAGGATATCGCCTTTCCTTTGTGTCACCTTCCCCCTTCAATAGCACCATGTCCTGGATTAGGTCTGTTTCGAGTACTTTTCCCCTAATCAATGGTTCATCCCTTCCGTGCATTGGTTGTAAGTATCACATTTGTGTAACTGTGTTGTACATGGGTCGTTCGCTCGAGGAGTAGTTTGGTAATAGGTTTAAACGCAAGTCTCATGGGCGGGGTTTTCCATGCAATTACGGTTCTAGCCGGAATACTGGCGACCTGGGTAAACTAATCACGTACAGACCCGCCATACCTTTTGCATATGGCTTGGTACTACCGTTGTTGCATACTAAGTGGGTACTTATACCATTCGGGACCCCAAAACCATCGACCAGGTGGTCAAGGCCGGTGTGAAGGCTGGATATCGCTTAATTGGTAAGTCAACAACGAGTGCGGCTGTTCAACTAAGGATGGGCTTTTGCTCACCTGGCAACTAACCTATGTTTACTCCTATCGACTTCTTAGTGGAACGGATAGGAAAATGGCACCATGCCAATATGTAAGATATTGCACGGCTTAGTAACCTCGCCTGCGAAACTAATCGTTTGGTTTTGTTATCCGAATTAACCCCGCTTTCATATTGTACTCGATAGATACTGCTACGGGGTATCGTAACGAAGAAGCCATTGGGGCTACACTCCAAGATATATTCGCACACCCTGACGAGTATGGGGTAACCCGGTCGGACATCTTCATCACTAGCAAACTTGCTCCCGCAGATCAGGGGTTCGACGCTTGTTATCAGGCAGTTCAGCGTTCACTGAAGAAACTGCAGCTGGACTATATCGATTTGTACTTGATCCATTGGCCAGGCACCCAGAAACTGGCCCTGAAAAATCCACAAAACGCTATCAACCGTCGCGGCAGTTGGGAAGCACTCGAAGTACACCACCGCGAAGGACGATTGAGAAATATCGGGATAAGTAATTACACAATGTCGCACCTGTGTGAGTTACTCACATACGCCCAAATTCCCCCGGCTGTTCTGCAGTCGGAATTCCATCCACTCTACAATACCGCCGATGTGTTGCAATTTTGTGCCGATCACCACATCCAGTTCCAGGCCTATAGTAGCTTTGGAGAAGGGGCTCTATTAAACGGTACCGTGTCACTTCCGGTGGTGGAGACCATCGCTAACAAATATCACGTTACAGTACCCGCCATCTTGTTACGGTGGGCCCTGCAGCACCGGGCTGGGGTTATTCCTAAAACTAGACACCCAGAAAGGATTCGGAATAATCTAGCCTGTTTTTCCTTTAAACTATCGACAGAGGATATGAATGCCCTGGACCAACTCTCGAGTAATAGTATGCGAAAGCTTGCATGGGACCCCACAGATATTGTTTAATATAGGAAATTGGTATGTTTCGCCTACGTTTTCATCGCATAAGTGGCCGTGATTTTTACTGTTATATTTTTCAATTTCGATTACAGGTGTTCTTCTGATCAATTTATCCGCCTTGGGCTATTTCTGTTATTAATTACGATTCTTTTCAGGCTGCTTTCATTATTACTGTTAGCGTATCCTGGTCATTTACCATTGTTTGTCCGCTCATTGTAAATAATTTACACGGTATCACTATAGAGTATTTAGATGGCGAAGGGTAACGATTTTTCCCATTCTCGTTACTTTTGCTTGCAAGTAATATGGGTAGGCTGGATGAGTCTCAACGCAATGAAAAACCAAATGAATCAACGGTTGACTGCCAACAAACAGCTCTGATCACAACTAACCGCCGCTGACGATTCGTATGTGTAGTGGAAAGTTCTTTGGTTAGCCGACGAGGAAAATAGGGTGGGAGTGAACTACTATTTTGTGACATTGAGGGTAGGCAAATATCAAATAAAAATAAACAATCAATTCTTCGATATATAATAATATAATATAAAAGTAATAAATTTATGGTATGGCTAAATATAACGAAATTTCAATGACAGAAAATCAATAGTTATGACTTAATACAGTCAAGATGAAAAATTCCGAACTAATCATAATAATCGATGCTTTATAAACGAAATAGCTAGATCTGTGGTTCAGATCTTATGAAACGACACAATGAAATGGACATTTAAGACCAGCCTAGGAACTTGAATGGAACATTATGATTACAGCATGAATAAAACTATTCCCTACAAATGATATCGAATCGGAACACTATAAACGAAAATAACTGAAATGAGTGAAGTACGAATTTATTCCGAATGCAGAACAACGGACACTGTTCAAATAACTGAATTCTGGCAGATTTAAATATGCCGTTGAATTTAGCAAATAATAGTAAAAAATAGTAGAAATAAGTTCGAAGCACACAATTCAAATCAAATGGTAAACTTCAATAAAAAACGTCACCCCTTTTTACTGATAAACGACTGACTCAGAATAATAGGAATATATCACCGACTCATGTTTAATTTCATCATGCCGGCTGTACGGCAGTACATATGGTGCATCATATTGAACTTCGCGCCAGTTACTTTCTCATCCCTCCCTTTACATTGCAGCAATAGTTTACGACTTGCGTTTAGTCAAAATTAATGTAACAAATGAATTTCCACTAAATTACAAGGATTTTTGAAATTCACTAAACTAAAAACCAAATACGTAGCAATTTTTTATCGAATCAGGTAAATACAAATTCCATTTGGGAAAAAAATTCCAACAGGTATAACGAAAAATCGACCTTTGCTTCACGCCCCTTAAATAAAGGCTTGCCATTAGGTATCACGTAGATCGACTTCATGCCAACCTTTTAGTATGGAAATCTATGGTATTTTGGTACAGCTCTACGTCCGAGTGTAGCAACACATAACGTGACTGCTCAAAAAATGGAAAGGAAATTCGGCCTTCATCAACTAATGAGTCGCATTCATTCCATACAAAAGATGCAGTTTACGGTGGGACCGTACGGTTTAGATCCACCACAGGTGTCACATCTGTGTTCTTCACCATACCTGTTCTGTACAAAAGTAACGTCACCACACACACGGCAGACGTGTACGTAACATGATTGGGGTTCAAAAACGCGTTCAGTGGTCGGTGTAGGGCACTGCTGTGGTCTGTGACATTGAGTTAGAGCTGTGGGTATTTCGCACCCACAAAGGTGGGTTATGTTAACGTAAGAACACATCTCTGCAGAACGGGATAGGAGCAGACGATTAGGCTAACGATGGATAAAGCAATGTAAAATTTTACGTACAAAGGAGAAGAAGGCCGCGGGTGGGTTCGAAGAAAGTGTAATGACGAAAATCTTAATAAGGATCACAAATGAGAAACAAGTATTTGCAAGTAGGTACATCTCCTGCTATTTATAAAGTGAAATTTTATTATCTCCCAATGACTGAGTTCGATTGCATAGAGTGGTAAGTGAGGTTACAAATGAATGGTAGCTCAAGTATCTTGGAGAGCATTCATTCCATCCATTTTATAATCATGCTGGGCAACAACCTTTACTTGCAACAAGTAGTTGGTAACGTTCAGCAACATCATGAAAAGAAATAGATACTTTGACATGGTTCGTCCACACACACCAATGTTGTGTGGTTTCCAACTGCACATGCTTGGTAAAACGCACCC
>JAOPJG010000333.1:0-27860 GCA_027478255.1 Dispira simplex | reverse complement strand
TGGTAGCCCTTTAAAGAATAAAAGCAGTTTCAAAAGACTGGTTGCTCAAACATTCTTTAGAGGTGGTTTTACCACACCAGCCCAGCTGAGCATACTTTTTTAAATTACTGTCTTCCTTCAGTGAGCTTTTCACCTCAATAATTCCAAAGGCCTCCTTAACCTGTTCTTGAAATTTATTGTCATCATCCTCCTCAGCATTATTTTGCTTATCCACTTTGTGTTTCTTATTGGGCCTAGGTGCCCCATTGAAGGGGTTTAACTTGGACTCAAACAGTTTGTATTCCCATTTTACATCAGCATCTGAGCCACAACAATGCAAGACAGTATTGTGGTGAATGTTGGCATCTGGGTTGCACCAGATATAACATTCTGTATGGGGCAGAATGCAATGCTGGATAGTGATATCATTTACATCACATCCCAATTCCTCCAGAACCAGACTAATGAGGAAAATATAGTCAATGATGGGTGGATACATGTGGCATCCAGTTCTGGTTTGGTGATGACCTTTTGTATTCCACCCAAACCATTTGTTAACAGTTTCACAAAGCCTTTGTTTCTGGATATCAAGGCCCTTCTTTTTGTCTGCTCAAGTGAAATGCTTCTTAGATAATTCAATGAGCTTCTCCATGGTAATGGTGACATCCCCATATTCACCTGGTTCCTGGAAACCAACCACTTTGGAAACAAGATCCAGCACATTCAATTTGATTTTATTTTCAATGCTGTACTCTATTCTGTCTTTTTGAATTTTATCAGTTTCTTCAGCAGGCTGAGCCTGCAAAGTTGGCGAGCTGTTGTTCCCCATCCAGAACTGGCTTGGGAGTGACTTATGCTTGGTGCCCATTATTTCAGTTTGTAGAGTGATATTCACGATAAATGACAACTCAGAAGAGAAACAAAAGAACTGGTGAGTGCACACTCAGTAGAGAAACTATATACCAGTGAATGTGAGTGTAAACAGTGAGCCATGTGGTGCCAATGGTGGCCAGAATCAGAAAACTCCTGAATATTAAAAAGTAAATGCAGAATGCTAAACAGAAAAGAAGTGAAGGCAGTTTGTTGTGACTTTTCCTTGCTAAATAACACAATGGGAGGATGGTTGAACCAATAGGGACGTTTTGGCAGAGGGTGCAGTACACGAATGTATGCAACTTGCTGTAGATTTCTGCTGATCCAGTTCAGTACACCTTTGGCAGGAATTATTCTTTGTAATCCAGAAACTCTAGGTCTACCACACTCACCAGAGTTATAAATGTCAAAAACATACATACTTTGAAGTAACCACTTTCGCAGGCCATTAAAGGTAAACGAAAACATGTGAGAAAAGTGGAAACCAGTACTTGAATTATATCACTGATGGCAATATTGAGATTAGAAAGGCACCATCGGATAAAAGTTGCAAGCAGTGCATCACAGTGTCAGGTTACCAAAAGAAATTACAACATGTGTGATTTGGACTGTGAGTAAAATTCACAGCATGTTTCCATTTATCTAGTGATACCTTACCATTGTCCTTTCTTGTTATAGTATAATATATATCCTTGTTCCCAGGGTCCGTGGTCATTCCAGCAGTATATCCTCTATTCCCAACAAACAATTCGTCTGGGTTTAGCATTATTCTTCTACCACTCCATCGATGAAATCATAATTAAGATGACATCTTTGCTCCAACACAGCTTAGGTTTAAAAAATCATTCGCCTGTAGGATACATACTTATTTTTATTTGACAGGGTAGGATATCAACTTAACATAAATATTCTAAAATTATTATGTTGGCCGCGCCGAATCTAGCTGATTTGATGAAACCGCAATGTAGTTTGACCCGCAGTGGTATTACTACTGGACTTTTTAAAACCAGACCCACTTGATGTTTTGGTCCGCGGCCGCTTCGTTCGTTGCTGTGCACTTGTGGACCGTGCGTTGGTTTGGGTTGGTGGGGATGATGATGTATTAAATGTGGCCCAATAGGATGACATATGGCTGTGTTCTTCTCGGTTACTTTGTTTTTGCAAATCCAAGGCAATGTGGTAGTCAAGATGCTCTTCCCAGAGTGTAATTGGAATTCTAATTTCTTTAAAAATGCGCCCGAAACGAGTCTTGTCAGTACATCGTCCGCATGTTATGGTGGGCTCTGATTCCACTGGTGATAATATACAGTAATCTTGAGAAGCATACTTTCCTGACTGAGAAACAGGCTGGGGACAGGGGTTGGCTTTGGGTGGCAAAAGTAGGTCCAGCGTACCGACAGGTTTCATGATTGCAGTGTCTAACGTGGAAGCATCTAAAGGTGTGGTATCAGGCGGGGCTAATGGAGATGTGTCCGCTATCGTGGAACGAGTTATTTCATATTTTTCCAGCCACGTCCTAATTTGTGTGTCAATTGCTAACGCCGACCCGCTGGATAAACTTCGAAACCCTTGAAGTCCTACGGCGAGATGGGCACAGGGCAACTCATTCTGCGGCCTACGATCCCCCACAGGTTTGTGCACTTCCTTCCAAAGTAAACGGTGGGTAAATTGATATATGGCATCCGGTGATGCAGTAAACATCAAACTCTGGTGGGGGAAGGGTACCGATTTGGAGTGTCCCGCAGTGGCTTGATGCCGGTAACTTACCACTAAAGTACTTGGCCATCGCTGCTGGTCAGTCCACTCATCCTGTAACCGGCCATAGAGTTCACCGCACAGCACTTTCAACCACTGTGCCAACTGGGGCCATTCTGTGACCGCCGGTCTCAAGGCCTTGGCCGCCATCATGGATTTCACGTTGTTTTGTACCTTGACAGGAGTGTCATCGATACCACGACAAATCCGGTACAGAAATTCCGCAAAATCGGGGGCAAATTTTTGATGCAATTGGTCCAACGTGAACGACCAGAGTTGGCCTGGAGTATCCACGCCAAGCCTTTGGCACACGTCGGTACCGGCCTTGCCGCCCAGGGCGCGAATTTTTTGGAGTGGAAAATCGCGGAGAAATGACAATACTTGCGATTGCCGGAGAATGGTCTGTTGGTCGGGTTTGTTGAGAGCTGAGCCCAATTTAGCCAAGGTTTTATTATGTGCAATCCCTGCCGAACAGGCGTATCCAAACTGGTACCAAACGCAGAACCGCATGTAGGCGGCTAACCCCGCCGCAACCCATAATTGCAGGTCCTCCCAACCATAAGTGAGACCTCGCTGGGGATAGTCTCCCACTAGAATAGGGGAATAATGACCATGATCGTAGGACAATTGCCCACCATTATCCATGGCCAGCCGTTCCAAACTGACTAGCTTATCCAGCGGGAGGCTGGCTTCCCAGTCCACCACCGGAACCAACTTTGATGTACGGTTTTGGTCCCGATCCACATTGTCTGGTACTCGGGAGGTTTCATCTGGATTGTCATCTACTTCTTCCTCTACCCCAGTAGAAACTGACGACGAGGTAACCAGTCGTACATGGCCCTTTTCCACTAATTCCGCCATGATGTTCGAAACCTGGTCGGTAACGTCCAAAAAGGCCTCGTCCACACTAGCCTTTTCCATAACCGGACAAAACCGCTGTAGTAGCCCAAAAATGCGTCGACTAGCCAGGCGATATGGGTCTAAACTCACCTTGTGCGTAAAGACCACTGGGTTTTGGTGGTACGCATACTGAGTGTCCCCCTGACGGTAGGTAGCCACATGGACCAAGGTCAAGTCGGGGCAATGTCGCAAGGCCTCTTCCGCAGAGCAAAGTCGAGCTACCCCTGTCTGTCGGGCTGGGTAATTCACCGCCAGAAGTGACTGCCATTGTTGGACTGCCAACGGCTGCGTGCGAGGAATACCCAATCTAATGTGTTCCACTTGGCAGTAGAAACAGTCCAAGTCTACGTGTAAAATGGCCCGTGTCCGGAGGGTTGGTAGGGAGACAGTTGTCATGATTCAGAAAGGCTCATCACCTCCCCTCTCTCTGGGTCAACAAGTACACTAGAATAAACACCAAGTTGTAGAGAAATGCAACTCCGGTTTAGTTTTAATAGGGAATCTTGCAAGTCAAGAGAAGGGACAATCGAAAATAGCAGAGAAGTAAACAAGAATCACTTGCAGCAGAACGGCCAAACTGCGCTGAACACAATCACCAAAAGTTTTTCGAGAGAACATGTAAAACCCAAGTGTGCTAGCATGGTGGAATTGGTCCGTATGAAACACAGGGGGAATATTGTTCCTTCAACACAGATATCCAATTAGTACCACTTCTGTAGTCAAAGCCGAGAAGTAATAGCGCAGTTCGGCTGGGTTACGCTCCACTTTTATTATGTAACGCGGTAATGTGAACAACAATGGATGTATATCGAAGTTGCAGCTTTTCCGCTAAAAATTGGGAAAATCACGTGATGAAATCGCGAACATAGTGTAACTGGATGCGAATTTTTAAAACCGAAAAACACTGACGTCATCCCTAGCAACGCTTATTCTATTCTTTCATGACAATTTTAAAACCCACTATTCTCTCTTACCCAACCATCAACTTAGACAACTAGCATAATTTTTGGTATTTATATAAAAAGAGCAAGTCGCTCATGCCTTGATACGACCTATCGTTATCTCATAAAATCGTAAATTTTGTCCATAAAGCTTGCTGAAAAGAGGAGTCGACTAACGAAAAGTAATGAATCAGCGCGAAAAAAAAACCAATGCTAAATGTAAAAAAATGAGGCCTGCTAAAATAAGCTTGGTGAACCTGTAAAAAATAATCATGTAAATAGAGCATCGTGCAAAACGTATGGAGGCAAGTAGTAAAAACAGAGATATAAACAAAGCGGAATGTATTGTAAGAATAATAATGTAAGAAGTAATTGCAAAGATATATGAAATAACGTCAAAGGTAAAAAAAAAGCTAAGACTACCCATGAGGTTACGAGTAATGGGTAAAATCACAAGATAAATACAAGGTCTGTGAATAGAATCAGTAAAGCGAAATGTCACGAGTATTAAAAACTCAAGGGCTCGGTAAAGTTGGACGGGAACATACCACAGGTCACACGTTGGTTGTCACCCTTGACTTCCCCTTCCCACCACCCGTCAATATGTGTGGCAATGACCGCAATCAAACCGCCTTTCTTGATGGATATTTCCTCAGGGGACTCTGCTACGTAGTCGTAGAGAGCCCGGACATAAAACAGGATGGGTCGGTTTGAAGCACTGGATCCCATTTGGTTGGGGGGACCCTGAGGAGGGTTGTTCGAGGTACCAACTACTGTCGCCGGACGTTGGGCCGGAGTACCAGACAGGCTATGGTCCATGGGAGGATGGCCTGCGTAGGCATGATTAGAGGGTGCTTGTACCTGTTGTGGTGAAGCGGAAGCCTGGGATGGCGACGCCCGTTGCTGTTGTTGCTGGGGTAGTTGTTGTCCAGGAGAGGGCCCACAGTGGTAGGACGGGGAAGACGCCATCCGAGGATCCTCTTGTCTAGGCCCATTCGGCACAGGGTGTGTACTGGAAGGACGCTCCTGGTACTGTTCGGCACCAGGTCGAGAAGTAGCCCCCTGGGGTCTCAAGGAAGGTGGGCCATGAGCGTTTCCATAATATTGGGAGGAGTGAGACATAGTGTGAGGGGGCAGTGGTCCGGCTGCTTGAGAGTAAGGCGGGCCTGCGTGCTGACTAGTAGTATGGTGGACAGGAGTCGATGAGGGAGCTGGACCCGTCGAGTGTAGCTGATACATGGAGTTGTGCGAAGGATTAGATGCCTTGTGGTGGTTGTGGGATACGGAAGAGTTCCCATTTGTTGAGTTGCTGTGAGAATAGCTCGGGTTGGTCACCGTTCGTTCCCTGTGAGATGTCGCCGGAGGTGGTGGTTGGTAACTCTGGGGGTTTCCCTGAGCGGGGGTAGGGGAGCCTCCGAAATTTCCACTGTACATATTGGCCCGCGACGGTGAACCAATATGGGGCACAGGAGCTCGACTGCCAGCCGGTCGGGGTACAGGATGACCCGAGTGGCTGCGGTCAGGACTAGGGTGTGTGGGAGCAAGGCGGGGTGATTGGTGCTGGGGGTGACCATACGCGTGAGGATTAGCTTGGGTGGGCGTAGTGGGTGTGGACTGGGAACTATTGTAGGACGATGCAGGAGTAGGAATGTTGACAGGCGAAGGCTGAGCAAACGGGGATCGATGTTGGGTATTAATATTCAAATTGGCGTCCCCCGATGCGATGCCAGGATGGCGGTATGGTGAAGGATTCGTCATGGCCCGTTCCCGGCGTGATGGAGGACCCGGTTTGGGGGATGCCTCCTGCGGTGTTATCTGGGGCGAGTAGCGGTTACTGGGGCGTGCCTGAGATATAGGCCTGCTGTTACCCATTCCTGAAGCATTGTGCCCATGGGGTTGACAATATCCGGCAGTGTTATCTTGTGCTGCCCCTGGACTGTTGGTACGGCGGGGTTCTCTGGTAGGTGAACCGTAGTGAAGGGGAGGGGTACTGGCGTGGCCCTGGGAAATGGGGTTAGGGTTGGGATTGGGTGACATTGGGCTAACCGAATTGAGCGCCTTGGTGATGGGACATACCTGGGGGCTTTGGTTACCCGAACCCGATACTGACCCATTGTCCTGTCGAGGATGCCCATAAGGAACCGAACGATCTCCACTCTGGCTAGGGTGCACGGAAGTCGAAGTGTAAACATTGCGTTCTACTACTTCACGGGGGTGAGGGTTAGGGTCACGACCAGCGAAACTGTGGGATTCACTGGGTGACCCTATCGGGTGGTGAGAGTGGGGAGAGGAGTGATTGGCCGCGTTAGGGTAGGATGTCGGCACCGTAGACGGTGTCCGGGACCCACCGTTCGGCTGTGCACCGGGTACGGCCGGCGACTGATTCAAAGGTGCATTAGGATGGGCCACTCGGTGATATACTGAGATAGGGCGACTCTTGGTTATCCCATCGCCATTCATTACGACGGGAGACGCTGCACGCGGGTCATAGTGGGAGGGCGCTGGGGGTTCTGGATTACCAGGGGCCGACGACCGACGAACACCCGCACCGTGCCCAAAACTGGTGGGAACAGGGGTCTGCTTGAGTGGCACGGTGCCCTGCACTAGTACACTTTGGCTACGATTGCGAACCGCCACCTGGGAGTTTCCTGCGTCAGATGAAGGACCTATGCCCTCCGTAGCAGTGCTGTGAGAAGATAGGTTAGATTCCGCCGAGTGCGGCTCTTTGCCCGTGCTATACCGGTCAATAAACAATTGAATATCTTGACTAACGCTAAACTTTTCCAGCCCTTTACGAACGCGTTCAAAGGATTCGTCTTCGGTCACCAGGACATTAGAGAGAACATTGGTATAGGACCACAGGTGAGTTCGCAGGAAATCCAACCGCTCTTCCTCCAAGGACTGGAACGTGTGGCAAGCGTCTCTCCAGTCATCCTCCCACCTCACCTGGGAGTCCTTGAGCCGGACCAATGTCTTTTTAAAGTCGTCGTCAGCCTGACGGGAGGACTGCTGGGTCTTTTCCAGTCGGTTCCGAAGGCGATCCGTATCCTTGGCCTGCTGTGTGTTGAACAGCGCTTGTTCTAGACCAGATGCCTTGGAGATTTCCGAGTCGTACCGGTCTTTAGCGCGAACCAACTGGGAGCGAATCATGGAGCGGTTGCGGGAGCTCTTCTCAATCACCGAGGTCTGCATTTTACGTTTTTCCCTTTGTTTATTTATAAACACCGCCATGGTGTTTTCCAATTCCACCTTGATCTGGTGCGCCAGATCAATATGGGCTTTGCCACAAATTTCTAGCTCGTTTTTGATCGAAACCAGGGAATCCTTTAGGGTGCCAATCTCATTTTTTCCGATGGGCGAACGGGCCAGTTTGAGCAATTTCTTACCAAATTCTTCCTCGATGGAAGCACGGGCGGTGAAAAATGACTGGAGTTCCTGGCAAGTTTGCTTGGAATTACGCAAACGGTTCATCAGCACTTCCACTCCCCGATCACTTTTACCCTGTTAAAGATCGACATAATGGTATCACGTCAAAGGGGACGGGCCACGAACCATACCCGAGAGTTAATCCACAGAGAGAACATATAGCCCAGAGAAAGACCACATACATGCACAGTTAGTATAAATGCGCTCGTTCATTTTACCAATGTTGCCCCTACAATGCATGCAAAATGATAAAAGTAAGCTTGGGTTAAAAAAGGCATAATGAATGATTCCCCCCCCCTATTTAGAAAAATGAGAGAGGTGATAAGCCCTCCCCTTGAAACTATGAGCTTTACCATCAAGATAGGAAAGAAACAACTGACAGAGGGGAGACAAGCAGCACACCCACAGTCAGCACACAAGGGGGGGCGATGGTGCCGAGAAACACTGTATACACTGGAAAATGCAGCTGTCAGGTGAACATCGTGGAACCCACTTTTGATAGAAGAAACGCCACAGAAATAGCAATTTTTAATGCTTGCCATACTATCCTCCAGCAATGACTTTACCCCTTCCTATTTCCATCGCCCTTCCTAACTGGGGTCCCCGAACAAGCCAAGCAAATACACCAGGTCTAGTCCCACCACCAGTGCCTCATGGGTACCGGACCCAGTACATTTACCAGAGTCAATAAGCTGAGGGTTACAAACTTGGTAGAAAGTGGTTCTAAGAAACAGCAAAGGGGAGGTAACACCAGAAACTCCAAAAAAAAGGTCTAGGAGCACCACTAAGCCAAGGAGCAACCCTGCTGTAAGATGCTGTGTACCGAAACAGTATCTACCACATCAAGGTAGCACAAAAAAAAGCTGGCAAAAGTAAACGTTACCGTACCCAAAAAGAAGTGGCAAAGGTTTCCGGCGGGAGCGTGGACGTTGCCATTATGGTCGGTGCAACCAAACGAAAAGTACAAGTAATGTCAGCGGTTTAGCGGATGTGGTATACAAGTTACTTAAAGATGCAGTAAATAGAAAAAAGTAGAAAGAACTAATGTGTAATAATTGAGACTATAAAGTAGTCCAAAACTCAGCTGGTAAAACTAAACACTGCGGGAATGCAAGCAAAATAAAACCGAGAGTTCTATTTCGAATGGGTTATAGCAGGAACACCGAGAGAAAGAGAAAAAAAATAAGAGGAAGAGAAGGGAAGAGAGCCAGCTAGTTCGACAACTATTAAAAAAGGGTAGTAAACGAATACGAACGGACTAGGAATGCATATAACCAAGTCTGCTGTGGTAAGTGGAATGTGAAAAAAATAGCACACCTGGTATTCTTAGTATAGAATTAAAATAACAAAGGCACCCACACCGGTTAACTCGCTGATATTTTTCTGTTCAAGGGTCGATAGTTGGTCCACGTTTGACAAACTTCCGCTTTAAAAATATCAAGCGCCTGGGACCGGAGGATCTGTCCAGCAATAAATATGGGATCGCCAGCGCGGGTCACTCACGGATAAAGTGAACCCAGACCTAGACTTGGCTTTATTTTTAATTGGAAACTGCAGATAAACCGAGTCATCACTAATGCATCTTTACTCGCCCAAAGTACGGTGGGAGGGGGTGGAAGTCACTGGACTCTACCGAATATCCGTTGTACTGCACGCCCAGTGTGAATATTGTCAAGGGGAACATGTCGCAGATACCCCTTGTTCCCTGTCGATGTAACTTCGTTTCTTCTCTAATCCAATGAAAAAATAAACAGGCCGATATGGACCAAGGGTGAACACTCTCATCTACAATATTCATTAAAACCATACACACGAGGCAATCCCAATATTAACTAGGAATTATTAGCTTATCACAATGGAGAATGTCTTTACTACAACCGTTGCCGAGCCGTTGCACTTGGATCTAAGGTGTTAGTAGCAGCTAAAATCTGGTGAATGTGGTCTACCGTTGGATTATTCCAGACCACCCATTTCACTACTTTTTCAAGTAATTACCAGACGATATCCTGGTTTTACTTCTCCCCCCTCCACCCCTTAGATCACTGAACTCCGCCCATCTCCCCTTATTATGACCCTTGCTCCCCCTTCTCTCCTGGGGATAGTGCTGCGTTATCCAACCATTTCCTAGGTGAACTATGGGTTATGAATCAAGGTTTCGTCCGGACTTGTTATAACCCCTCTCCCTTCAACTTCCCTCCTCAACTATCTCACTATGAATAGGCTTTGGAAAGTGTGTAGATTACTCATGCCATATTAACTTGGGCCCTGTTGCACATCGCACCATCCGGCCTACGGCTGTGGCTATGTTGATCTAAATAGCCACTAGTGACAGTTATAAACGATCCTGTTCGCAACATCAGATTCGCGACTGTTTTTGGAATCGTGAACACCCTTGTTCTCCGTTGTTTATGATGAAGCCCGGATAGTTAGTTAAAAAACCATATGCTACCATGCTACTTTACCTGTTGTATTTTCATTGCTTTGGGGGGGGGGGGTCCCGGACGTGGGCACTAACGGATATCACCTACCAGTGAACATCATATTCGGTAGTAAAGGAATTGCAGTGTCGTGTGGTCCACCAATTTTTTATATATCGACGATATTCCTAAGTAATACCAAGCTCTGGTCTATCTGTCATACAAAGGACACAGACCGACACATTCTCTTAGTGGTAAATGCATTCGTCGTTGCTGACATTATCACAAAGGGAATATTTGTCATTCGGTATCGGTTTTTTATTCGGGAATCAGTCAATGACTTAATAACCCTAACATCTCTGGTTACCATGGACAGGTTGGTCCACACATAAGAATACTGGCCCTTTTAGAAACGTCATACGGCATGGAAAAATACGTCATAACGTCCTACTTTTGGCCCAATACGTTAAATCGCGCCAAAGCCCTTGTATTCTTGGATTTAGATAACTTCTTACACCCTCCGTTGGGTGGTCGACCAGCAACCAGTCCTAACCAGCGCCTTATTCATCAACAGATAGCATATTCTTTTATAAGGTACGAAAAAAATCAGGTAAATAAATCACCTACTAGAGTATCCGCCTAATGCACGCAAAAGGATACAGCCATAAACACGTATGGAGAATCGACAAAAATTACAAGAACTGAGTTAAATAATACAGGCATTGCCGGGTAAGGAAAAAATCCATAACGGTTTAGCAGTTCTGCGTTGATATAGGTATCAATTGTCATAATTGGAAACATTGACAAGGAAGCGGTACACTTGACGGGTTGGACCTACTTATATTCCTATCCCATAAACATACAAATCGGAAAAGGTCGAATCTATGGAGTTGTTGTCTTCCCTGGTGACTTATGTGTGTTCGCACCCAGTACCCTTCCCTTCTTTTTCAAGCCCACATCCAGAGAGGGTGGTCAACTATTGCTCAGCGGCAGCTTCACGGGCTTTCCAAGCCGCGCGTACTTCAGAACAATGGGCAATAATATCTTGGGCATCCACTCCATCGCTAATACTACACAGAATCTTGTCCACCACCGACACATGGTTTCCATTGGGTTTATCGTCGCGAAACCGCATAAACCGCCAGGGCGCACGAGGATCCACTGAGGGATCATAGCGTACTTCCACCACACGCCCATCCAGCGGTTGTCGACGACTTTGAAACTGCTCCCACTCCTGATTAGTAACGGACATTTCGGCATACGGTCGGTACTGGTTCCCGCCTTCCCAAACGTACAAGACAAACACCGGTTTGCTCCCCACTCCGTTTCCCGAGTCCTGTAGACGAAGTTTAAAGTCCACCGAGTTTTCATCCGCTGGTTTCCACTTGAGCATGGCTTCTGTGGTGCCCAGCTGGTAGGGAGCATTCACGGCGACGTAGATTAACCCGTCGTTCTTGTGTAGCAAACGGGGTATATCGTGTTCCAAAATCTTTTGTGCGCCGTAGGACTTGTCCATCATCTTCATAACCACTCCAAAGGGCTGCGCCTTGGCGAACTGGGCGTTAATCTTGCAAAGTCGACGGTGGGGCCCCGCCACCCATTCGTATAGGTAGCCCAAACGTTTGTTTAATGGCCTTTGGACGATGCTCTGTCCCGCACAGACCAGCAAGTCAAAGCAATACATTTGCAGGCCGTAGGTGCCGTTGGCCTTTTTGTCAACGACCAACTCCCCATCAAACAAGGTCTGGTGGTGGAATTTCGCGTAAGGCTGATGTACGGTGTCCGCCGTTGGAAACTGTAGATGCGGAATAAACCAATACCTATTCTTGCGGTCAATGCAGTACGTGGCAGGACGGCCATTGGAATCGCACACGGCGTATACCAAACATCGTAATCCGTCCGATTTTTCGCACACATAATAGTCCTGGGTTTCCAGTAAATCCAGGTGCTGTTTTAGTAAACTCACCGGTTGGGCCCCCGGAAACCGCTCGGGAGAGGTGTGTAATAGTGTACCCACTTGTTCCCTCAACCTGGTCTGTAATTCTTTGCTTATCTGGTACCCGGGGATTTCCGGAATCACGCCGTCAGAGTTCGGTTCTTTAGATGACGACGGCCCTCCATGTCCACGGTAATCCATCAGTATCTGAAAGAAAAAGGAACGAATAAAGGGTACTCAAAAGAGCATAAGCCCGTGTGATGCGGGGAGTAAACAAGTGAGTAAAAGCGAATAATATAAACCGCTGTTTGGAGGGTAACAGGTTAGCTGGAACCAAGAAAGGCTATTGGGTTTGTCAACGGTTTAAGTTTATTGGGGCAATATCAAGTCTATCAACCTGCACACTACAGCACACGAAAAAAAATGAAAACGAAAAAAAGGCACAATACACCAACGAGGCTGTTACCAAAAGAATGATATAAACTAGCCCACCCACTAAAGTGTTGAGGTGTCACCGCCTTTCACTTGAAGGGATACGGTACACTAGCTATGCAGTGGCCCCGCTTTCTGAAGTATACCGCTACCCGAACAAATACGTTGACTGGGTTATTTCAAATGGAATACTGAAATAAAGGTTTAAGAATGAATAGGTTTGAAGCTAAGTAACCTGTTTAGATAGGGGTTATTTTTTTCGACTGTATGACCAGAAATCCGGCGATGTTGATTGGGTCTCTCGCGAAATCATATTGGTTAAATGACAACTGGTACATTTTCGCTCCAAATCGCTATATACACGAAAGATGTTATCCATATTTCCATTATCGTAAACGACCCTACCTGTTAACCGGCATTCTTAAAGAGTGCGACCCAATAATGCTTTTGCGAACTCATACAATAAGAAAAATATACAAAAGAATAACCATGGGTAGGCCAGTTTTGTATAATGGGGAATTACGAATATCATAGAATATAGATCAGTCCAGCCACCTACCTTCCCCCCAAGAAAAATAAATAACCAAATCACTTACAATTTTAATTGCATGTGTCTTTACATTTTTTTCTCAATATCTCTTGGCGTCTTCTCGTCGAATTATCCCAGTGGGGTAATATTTATACAATCTAAACACTTATGTGCCTGACGTACTATTAAACCTTTCCATCACATCATCGTGAATGCAGATAAAAAAATACACAATGGATATTCACAAAAATATTCACGAGCACATTCGTTCGATAGCTTATTCCTCATTCTCCAGGTTAATGATACCCAATTTTACAGTTTGGACTATACTCACTCTGAATCAATCCCACGACTTAGTATTTGATCCGCCTCTTGTGGGTGGCTTTGGTGAAAAATATCACAGAATTTAGGGTTGTATACGACTATCTCTAGCCCGTAGTAATAAATTTACGAATGGATCCCTCTTGCTAACCTTTTAAGGTGTATCCCCAATCTGACATAGACTTGAATACCCTACAATGATTGGAACAACCAGCACTCTGAACCGGATTTCCCTCACCAATATCGGATCATTGTTGGTGGGCATACCCATGGTTATCTCAGACCAGGTATACTCTTCATGGAAGGGAATATCGGGGTCCGTAGGGGGATAGGCTGGGGTAGCCACCAAATTTCGGTACCTATCTTTATCAGGTACCCGAGCATACATGATAACTTCTAATTTCGTAATCGCTAACTAAATTGTTGCAGTGACGATGATTATAAGGAACTAAAGACTAAAATATACATATGCAACACATTAGTAACAGTCGTACTGAAATAAGCTAAATTTATCAAGGATAGAAACATACACATTAGATGGGAGACTTAACAATCAATGGTTGGATAGTTTGATAGATGCACTCCTCAGGGACAAGGGAGCCATGGGTGAATGGATGGATATCACACTAGGTACGCTAGTGGTCAATTCGCTAGATAATGGTCCTCACTAAATGCGAAGTGTGTTATTCCCGTACACGACAAACATAAGTAGTAACGTCTGTGTGTCTATGATGCAGATCAGACCGTTACACAGTGGTTTGGCTAGTGCTGTGTGTAACTACAACACCAGGATCGCAGTATCACAGCTAGATCCACACGCCAGGGAACGTATGATACAATCAGTACCACACAATGCAATGTTCGCGCAACAAGTAAGGAAGTAACTTTAACCTACTAAGTTTATTGATAAAATAAGAATGAGAGTAGGAATAAGAATAAGATATACAAAATGAGATGATTCCTTGCTTAGGGTGGTATATACCGTTACTGGGAGACTAGGCTCCTAGCCTGGAATGATCAGCACGTTGATCCAAAAATTGTGTTACCTATTTAGGAGACAATGTTTTGGGGCCTAGCATGGATCATCGTAGAATGGCAAATTTCACCTAAAGCGCCGTAAATCCATACCAGGCAATGAAACAAAGTAAAAAAAAAAAGAAAAAGTGTAAAGTCGGCAGTTACACAAATGGGGTCTGGACGAGTGACAAAGAGATTTCTGATTATCGACCAGGAAGGAAAAGTTGATATCCAAACATAGCATTCTTACTATGGAAAGCACACCTATGCCCTGGGCAGTGGCTCCAAAAAAGGTATCAGAGCGCTTGGATTCTCAACTGCGTAAATAATGCGATGGTATATCTTTAATTATATTGCACCCATAAAACATCTCATCCATGTTAGACCCCAAACCAACCTACACTGAGATTGAGGATCAATAAGTGTAGATTCGCCATTGTTCCCCTCTCGAGCGGTCTACCTAGCCATCCAGCCGTGGTATATAAGCCACTTTCACCCAGAAAATGTGGCTTCTGTCCCTCTCACTTATACTTCGCCCCATACCTATTATCAGGATTAAGTTGTCTTTCAGTTTTCTTGGTGTGCGAGACATAATCTGCCTGAATTGTTATACAGGTCCCTACTTGTTGTAGAAGGCCCGTTACCCTATTAGAGAAGATACTGCGCTCTGCGACCAACAGTATCCATCTACCCTTTTTGTGTTAGGTACAGCATTAGGCGATAACAGTGTCCATCCACCCATCACATAGTTCCTTTTCATGACATCAGTTATCTTATCAGCTTCCCCTGTATATAGTTACGAGTTTATGATATTTCATGTACCAGTTGCTTTATTGATGTCACTATTACCAACCCTGTTACTCTAACGATAATAAAGATGCAAGAGCACCAAGTGCCTGGAACCAGTGTCACCGACCCTGGCGACGACGACGTAGGCTATACTAGTCTTGCCTCGGAACTGCTGGTCGAGCCATGAAATATTGGCAGCCCTGTAACC
The DNA here is from genome assembly GCA_027478255.1 of Dispira simplex. Taxonomy (NCBI): domain Eukaryota; kingdom Fungi; phylum Kickxellomycota; class Dimargaritomycetes; order Dimargaritales; family Dimargaritaceae; genus Dispira; species Dispira simplex. The sequence continues at coordinate 12,337 of JAOPJG010000333.1, read as the reverse complement.
CCCGGTTTGTCAGCTAACAACTGTGATATAAGAGATAGTGGTGTCTGGTAATTACTTCAAGGGGGTATATAAATATTAGCTTTTGAAGCATAGTGTGAATATCAATAAGGTAATTTTGAAATATCATAATTTAAATTATGTAAACTCGGACCACTGCGTTAAATAATCGCTAAGGAAATGTCACGGAATGATGTAGTGATTCGACTTTGGTACCTATCTACTCTCAGACCGTACAAGTAAAAGCTGTATCTACAGTGGAGCAGCTATACACGTGACCAACTATAGTCGTGGCTGGAACTGGATTTCTGTCAGCGCTGTGAATTAAAAAAGCGTGTATATCCATGGATTCATGTTTTTTTACCTGTGCAGAAAAAAAAAAGCTTCCCTTGGCAGTCATTTACCTTTGGGCATAAAAATCTTGTCCTGTCATAATTTTTTTTCACTTTCTTTTCAGGCTATGACGACCACAGTGGTCTCGCGATAACAGTTGTTTTTTCTCTATTCCTCGTTTATCCAAGTGCCCTGTTTGTTTAAGCAATTCTTACCTGTTTTTCTGTAGTCAACAGTTGTGATCCTTGACCACTTTTTTAGTACCTGAACGAATCCAAGGCCAGTTTTTTTTCCACCATGGGGAAGGGCAAACGCGAGGCCATGCGCATTGAGCGGGCCGGGGGCAGTAAAGGATTGGGGAATTTACGTCTCAAGGGAGAAAATTTCTACCATGACCGAGCTCAAGTCAAGCAAAATAAGATGCTCAAAGGGGGTAAACCGGTTCGGAATCGAGAAGGAAAGATTGTAAAGTCAGCGGCGTTTCAGAGCAGAGACGCCCCCGTGGGTCGGGTCGAACCTAACCGCAAGTGGTTCGGTAACACCCGAGTGATTGGACAGCAGGCCTTGGAAACGTTTCGCGAGGAAATGGCTAATAAACTCAACGACCCGTACCAGGTACTACTTCGTCAGAGTAAGCTACCTCTGAGTTTGTTGACCGAGTCCCACCATATTCCAACCGTGAATATGCTACAGACATCAACGTTTTCGCATACATTTGGACCCAAGGCGCAGCGTAAGAAGCCCAAACTGACGTTGGCGAGTTTAGAAGAAATGGCGTCGACCGTAGAAGACAGCGAGAAGAATTACGATGTACGTCAAGATGGCCAGCTCATAGCTAACCAACAGGCAGACTATACAGACGAAGCCCGGGACTGGGTATTTTTCGCTGGTCAATCGAAACGAATTTGGAACGAACTGTACAAGGTGATCGACTCGAGTGACGTGGTAATTCACGTATTGGACGCACGTGACCCCATGGGCACACGCTGTCCCAGTGTAGAACAGTACTTGAAAAAGGAGGCCAAACATAAACACTTGGTGTTTTTGCTGAACAAGGTGGACCTGGTACCGACATGGGTGACCGCCCGCTGGGTCAAGATCTTGTCCAAGGAGTACCCGACTCTGGCCTTTCATGCTAGCATCAATCACTCCTTCGGCCGGGGGGCACTGATCCAACTTTTGCGTCAGTTTTCCCGGCTCCACGCGGATAAGAAGCAAATCAGTGTGGGGTTCATCGGTTACCCCAACACCGGCAAGAGCTCCATCATCAACACCATCAAAAGCAAAAAAGTGTGCAACGTAGCTCCGATCCCAGGGGAAACAAAAGTATGGCAGTATATCACTCTGATGCGTCGTATTTACTTGATCGATTGTCCAGGGGTGGTACATCCGTCTTCGGAAGACTCTGACGCCGATATTGTACTCAAAGGAGTGGTGCGAGTGGAAAATGTGAAAAGTCCCGAGCAGTACATCCCCGACCTTCTCCAACGGGTGCGGCCCGAGTACCTTCGCTACACGTACAATATCGAGGGGTGGAATAACGCCGAGGAATTTTTATCGCTCATCGCTAGTCAGTCCGGGAAACTACTCAAGGGTGGAGAACCAGACCTGGCTACCGTGGCAAAGATGGTGCTCAATGACTGGCTTCGTGGTAAAATCCCGTTTTTCACTTCGCCCCCCGACAGCAAGGCTCACCTGGCCAAAGTGGCTAATACCGCCGAAGATCAGGCCAACCAAGAGGGTGTCACAACTGAAATGAACACTGATGAGCGTACAACCAAGACCTCCGGCACAACAATTCAAGTTGAACAACAATTCCACAAGATTCTGGTGACCACGGAATTTTTACCGGTGGACCTACACCATGCCGATGACGAGGTCATGGTTACTTCTCATGAAGAAAGTGGGGACGCTGCTCATCCGGATGACCAGACGACGGCGGTGAACACAAACTCGACCCCGGCGAGAGCCGAGCCCGATTGGGACGAAGTTTTCCAAAGTGTTGTAGGTGAAGATGTGGTACCTTTTGACGATGTGGAACCCTCGACTATAGATTCAGAATCTGGTGCCCAAGAATCCCCCAAAAGGCGACGTGGTGATAATGTATCACAAAAGGAGGACTCTAATACTTCGGTCACCAAGGCGGTGGATCAAGATGCACTCTCGGACAATGACGAGGTGGATACTCGACATTCGAAAAAGGTCAAGGGCGAGCGCATGACTACCAATAAGAAAAAAGCTGGGGTGCATTTTTACGAAACAGCCAACGTCAAGAACAAAAACCGAAACAAGACCCGGCCGATGGATCCCAAAGAAATAGCCAAGCGGTTGCTCAGTCAGGGTAAACGCCATAAGCGCTGAATACACCCTCTGTGGCATGCTTCTTGGTTGCTATTTATTAATTCTATGAAACCAGTGGAGTGGAAATCCTTATCGACTATTTCTGTGGTTAGTCGGTCACCACCACCGTGCTGTTTTCTTTGGCATTCAGTAATAATAAAGACAGAACGAACATCTTTTGCAGACAACAAGGTGCATATCCGCTATTCCTATTTATTTAATCGGATTTTAGTTGTAATTTCGATAATTATGCCCAATTATTGCTTCGGTTCTTTGGGTCATAGCTATGTAACCATTTTTTATGGTTTTGTATTTGTTAACACTCATGTATCCTTGAAAGGAAAAATGGTGGGATAAGGGGATCTAAAGGTAATTTTTCTAACACAGTAGTGAGTGTGCTTGAATAAACAAAATATTGCCTATGAAATGACATCTAAAGGATATATTCGTCTGTTAATATGGTCGGGGTTGGCACACACACTTTTTATGTTCCAGTAAGATGTAAACGGAAGACTGGTGAGTAGTGTGGGCCCTGAGATTCTTTCACTCCTTCCCCACGCATTTTGTCCGTGTTGAAGAACAACAAGTAATATCTTCAACATGGTCGTCAGATGCTTCGCATTTTTATGGTTTGGGACTCGACTGCCCCAGTTAGGATCGATGGGTTTGTTTGGTAATAATTTAACGAATTATCGAAGTGCCGTTGGCGTGGGCAGGATTTGACACCCACTAAATGTTAATATTTACACCCACCCACGTTGTTGATAGGTCCTTCACGGTCTTCCGAAATCACAACCTGGAAGTCAATGCTGGATTAACTAAACTCACTGTGACCCATGAATGGTTAGTGAAGGGAGCTACCAAATTGTTGCGTTCTGGGATCTTGTCGACCACTTACTTTCCCAATACTGATTTTACCAGTATCCAGCTAGATTACCGGTTGCCCTCTGAATACAAGGGGGGAGGGAACCGAAAGGGTACGTCTCTACCCAGCCGATCTCCTTCTTTTGGCAGTGGACACTGGTGTTTCATGCAATGTCAAAGGGTCCACCGTTGATCCGATATAAATATCCTGGGTGGGAACCAATTCCTTTGCTTACTCATAATCACCTTATTTTTTTATATCTGCACTGGAGGTTTTCTCTCTCATTCCACCTAACTAGGCTTACTTGCTCATTTACCTTTTTTGTTTCTTAGTTTACACCTCTTACCACCTATCGGAACTACAAGTATATCACCTCTTTATTTCGGTGATCATTCCACTTTTTTTCTACTCTACCTTTCCACCGCGCCCAACAGTTAGAACATCAAGTTTCACCATGAGACGCCAAATGACATGCACGGCCCCTGTTAACATTGCTGTTATCAAATACTGGGGGAAACGGAACCCGACCCTCATTCTTCCGACTAATTCCTCACTTTCGGTGACCCTGTCCCAGGATGACTTGCACTCCCGCACCACTATCAGTATTGCCCCCGAGTATGACCAAGATCGAATGTGGCTGAACGGAGTCGAGTGTCCCATTTCTAGCAACAGTCGTCTAGTCAACTGCCTCCAGGCGGCACGTGAACAACGTAAAACCATGGAAGTTGTGGATTCGTCCCTTCCACCCTGGTCCGCTTGGGGAATCCGCATTGCTTCGGTCAATAACTTCCCCACGGCAGCTGGTCTGGCTTCGTCGGCCTCGGGCTACGCCTGTTTGGTATACACCCTGGCTCAAGTGTTGGAACTGCCCCTGACGCCTTCCCAGCTCTCCAAATACGCCCGACTGGGGTCGGGGTCAGCCTGCCGTTCTATCCTCGGCGGATTTGTTGAGTGGGAAATGGGTGAACTGGCTAACGGTGAAGACAGTCTGGCGTACCAGGTGGCACCTGAAACTCACTGGCCCGAGTTAGAAGCGCTGATCTTGGTGGTCAACGATGCGAAAAAGGATACCAGTAGCACCGCCGGGATGCAAACTACCGTGCAAACTTCGACGTTGGCCCAACACCGATTCGCCAACGTCGTGTCGGAACGCATGCAGCAGATAGAACAGGCCATTCGGGACCGTAATTTCGAGCAGTTTGCGAAGATCACGATGCAGGATTCCAACCAATTCCACGCCATATGTTTAGATACATACCCACCCATTTTTTATCTCAACGATACTTCGCGTACCATTATCCGTATTGTAACCGCTATCAATGAATTGTGTCCTGAGATCCAGGCCGCTTATACTTTTGATGCCGGGCCCAACGCGGTGATCTACGCACCCAAGCAACATATGCCACGGTTGATCCAGTTGTTTACCTATTTCTTTCCCGCTGCCCACCCTTTGCCATCAGAGGAATTTTTCAGCGATCCTTACCATTATGTGCCTGCTGAAGTCACCCTGGGGCAAACGCTGCCTTCCGAGTATGAATCTCTCCAGGGTATGTTCAACGTAATGCCTGTCAGCAGTGTAAAACGCATTATTCACACTCGCGTGGGAGACGGTCCCCGTGTTTTGTCGGATCCGGCCGCCTCTTTATTGGGCGATGACGGGTTTCCTCGATCTTCGTGAACATACGGTGTAACACACCAATCACCGATATTTTTGGGACGGTGATTGTTTCTTTAAGGAGCTATTATACAGAAATAAAACGAAGCTAACATCATCTGAAGAACTACGTAAACTGGGAATTGTTGGTACCGTTAAAGATATATGTTGGATGTTGACTGACATGCTCTGCTAGTATCCAATCCTAATTTAATATGTATGGAGAATATGCCTATATTTTTACTTCGTGTTTTTAATCATCATAAAATTGGTAGAGGTAAGACCGAGATAAAAAAATAAATAAAATAAAATGTAGACATATGGGTGATATTTTTTCGACTATATAGAGATAAATCCGCCAGCATTGAATGGGCCTCTTACAAAACCCTATTGGTTACGTTGTGGTTGGTACATTTTTTCCTCCGAATCTCTATATAGTCGAAAAAATATCACCCATATGAATGATATAATATGCTGACGTATTGAAGATGTGTATTATGGCATCCCAGCAAAATGCAAGCTGGGCCTAGTGTGGATTACCCGTTCTATCGACGTGTAGTTTGTATTTGAAATCTGTGAATATCCGAATCTGGTAAATACTCAGGGAAAGTCACAGTGAATCACCTGTTGCATTGAAGCGTAGAACAGAAGACTGGAATAAGCCAAATTGTGGTGGGTCATTTTGAGTATTCGATGTAAGGGGTTGCCAGACATAGGTTTGTTGCAGTCATTAAAAGTGGATACGGGAAACATCATTATATACTTAGTACAGCGCTCTCTCTCTATACCACAAGCAGTCCTTATGACACATTGTCGTTTTCCACGATTTTTTTTTGAATTTGAGAATAGCATTCCTTTTCGAACCTCGAATTACCCATTGATAACGCCCGAGTATTTACGGAGCAGGCAGTCGGACAAAGTGCCTCCATTACTATTCTGTTCATACCAAAAGTATAAGAAATAGCTGGATTCCATGCTGTCACGGCTTTACCTACGGTTCCACCCTACATTTCGCCACCTTCTCTACCAATATCAGAGGCTTAGTGTTATAACTAATAACCGTCGAGGTAGTCCTCGTTTCTGGGACAGTCAACGTGAGCATTCCTATACTACCCGGCTCCTTGGAACGGGGCTTCGTTCAATCCATCACTTCTCTTTTGCTCTTCGTTCCATATCCCAGTGTACCATGTCAGAGCAACCCGCTGAGTCTTGTGTGGTGGTGGAAAGTCAACTACAACCGACGTCGACCACTTGCATTTCCCCGGTGGAGTTTACGCTTCAACATGAGACATGGTCTAATGAAGCATTTATCCTCCGATACCCGCGGGGGGTATATAGTACCGCTCGTACACTCCAACGGTGGTGGGTCATTGATTTCCAAGGACACATCCAGAGACTCTGCAATTCTCTTTGTAGTGTGGTGAAACGCATGTCATGGACCGATCGGCGGGGTCGTTTGCTGAGCATGCTGGCGGACGAGGTGTGGCACTCAACTCGGATAGCATCAGCTAAGGAGCTGGGACTTGATTGGCAAGATTCCCTGCACTTGGACCCCGCGGTTATCTTGTTCTTACGGTTCAATTACGACGAGGAAATTTTGAAGCGAGTCTTGACGGTGATGTTGCAGCATGGTCTGGTAGAGTTTTTGAAATTGCCTGTAGTAAGGTCGGCCCACGGCGAAGTGAAGCTAACGTTTGTACTTACCTTTGACGAACAAGTAAGTTATCTCCTTGCTTATTGATTGCTACTTTTCCCAGTGCTTCTAATATTACTATATCCTTGTTATTCTAACCCATTTCCCAACTGAATTTGTGGGATGTCACTGTAGACCCATACCCCTCGCTGTGCCATTCGTATCGGTAGCCTACAGCAACTCCCTATATCCTCTTGTAAGGTAAGTATGATATTTGACTGGTCTTTTTCTTAGAGCATAATAATACCCGTAACTAGTGTAACGATTAAGATGATTACGATATGCTAAAATCGCATACCCACCTTTGGTTTCACAAATAGATCCAACGCCCAATTTCTATATAGTAATAAAATAATACATTGAATGTATACTAACCACATATGCAACTGTCGCTCTTGCTTTGGTATACGGTTTTGGGTGTACGTATGCGTGTGGGGGGGGTAATATTCCTTTGCTCCTCGTCGACTGCATTAGGTGCAAGTGTTTCCTGCTCTTCGAGAAAATCCATCGGCCAAAGACTCGCAATGGGTACGGTAAGTTATCTTGTGTAACATTACAGATATCACCGGTCACTTTCTGGGAAGTGGCTCCATGAGGCACGTTTGGCCACATATTTTTTAGTTGGGCGATTACCTTTAACAGGACCTGTTGCTGTGCTTTTGTTGATATATTGCATATTATTAACCATGTAATCCAACTTAGTGACCGCCAGAGGATTAGTAATGCCCAGTTGCCCGACGTCAACGAAGTATTACTTTGGAATTCTCAGTCCGACGCCATTTACGAAGGAATGTCGTCCAATTTCTTTGTAGTGCAATCTATTTCCAGCTCCAATGAACCTGTCCCCCCGGCCGTTCTTACTGGAGAATATAAAACCCTGGTGGACGGTCATTTCACTCAGCATCTACATGTCGCCAAGTTTAAATTAATCACCGCTCCCCCGGGTAGCGTTCTCCTGGGGACCATCATGAAGTTGGTCCTCAAGGTTTGTGAAGAAAATCATATTCCTGTGGAGTACCGATATCCCACCTTGAGCGAAGCTCGTAACGGCCGGTGGTGCGGTGCGTTTATTACCAGTAAGTATGAAACCTTAATAGCGGCATTATGAGTCGGTCTGGATGGTGTTCGGGGTACTATTTCCCCGTAGTTTTGACTTTTGTGTTGGAAATATAAATCGAATGTTGTTGGCAAAGTCTACGATGATATTTTGGAATTCCCTACTTTATACCTTAGACTAGGACCGAAATTTTCTATATACGGTGACCGACATATATTTTTCTTCATATCACGGTGGTTTATTAATACGTTTGCCTAATTTGTTTGATTATCTGATTTACTAGGTACGTCTCGCCTGGTCCTACCCATTGATATCATCTGCATACGAGAGCATGGTCAGAGGTAAGAAGGGGTACTAGTATCACTAATCCCAGTTGCGTTTGGTATCGGTTTAATCCCGTACGGCTTAAATACGATACCCTGTAAGCCTTGCACTTGCTAACCTGTTGGATGAATTGGCTTATCAAACCGTTTATTTTTCCTTACATGATACCATTTTCCAATAGTCATGAATATCGGGTGCCCGAGTCGGAAACTGTCGAGTTTATTCGTAACGAAGTGCGTTGTCAGTTGATGAAAACTGCCGTGCGGATAGAGCATCCTGACTCCATTGCAAGCTAAGACTGGGTTAATTTTTTTTTCGGAGAATACTAGAGAGATCGAGCAAGCACATCTACTCTCAGCTGTTCGTTACAATGGTTTCTGAAAGAGCCGAGTAACATGTAGCTTATATGTTGGCACATTTTTCCTTTTGCTTTAATAATCTGAAGAAAGACATTCACCATAGACCGACTCCATACTCTAATCAGGGTGCCAATAATGTTCCAATCTTTGCATGGGTATCGTACACTATTGAATAAGGAACGCAAATAACGTATGGGTTACATAAAAAACCCATAAAAAGTTGAATTTAAGGATTAATATCCCTTGGAGGGATAAACAGTTAGCCAGCGGCCAGTAAGTTAGCAATGGATGAACCAACGTGTTCGGTCAGATCGATCGCATTGGGTTCATGCCGCCAAAATAAACCGGCCCAATACTTTAAATAATCGGTATTGGGGAATAAAACGCCACTGGTTTCCTTTTGATCCTTGTCGGCATCATAGATAGGATTGATATAGCCCTGCTTCTGGGAGAAAAAATAGGACCAGACTGATTGGGTACGCTTGGGTGTGCCCAAGATTGTATTGCGTTCCCGTTCCGAATTGGCTAAAAAGGTGCCAAACTGACACGAGTACACGTGGTAATGGAGTTGTAGTAGAAATTTTTCGTTGAATTCGAAACGGGTCGGGAACTGGGTCCAAATTTGGTACACACAGTCCAAAAACTGCTGAAATACGGGAGAGGTTTCGTGTTCGTGTGATGATTTAAGAAAACGACTGTGCATGCTGTTGAATGTGTTGGCCGCCGAATTACTACTCAGAGTGATAAAATACCGTTCGTGAGACAAATGACCACATCTGTCCCTGAATTTATGTCCAAACGATACCCACTCTTTTTCCACTAGGATGCCAAATCCTTCCAGGGTGCGATAGTAAGGGTCCAGACACAGAGTAGCAAGGGAGGTGAGTTGGGCCGTCCGGTCCCATCCGTCAGAGCAATGGACCAGAGCGTGCGTATTGTCCAAGTGAATGGCCTTGACAATGGCGATCGCATCCTGTAAAATATGGGCAAGGTGTTTTAACCACTGGGAGCGAGCCAACTGGGATTTGTTGATGGTGTCGGTCAAGCTAGACTCTTGCACCGCGTCCACCAACCGACTCAGGCTTTCCCGCATCACGTGGATGTTATCAATATCCATGTAGACCTTGCGGCACCGTTTGTAGTGTTCCACATTCTCGGTACCCGCCCCCACCGCCATGTTCACTACTGCGTTGGTGGTAGGTCGGGCGTCTACAATCATGTTGTTCGTTTGTACAATCCCCGAGGCCTGCTCACCGTCTCCGAGTGTGGGCATGGTAAAAATACATTCCACTAGTTTCTCGTCCTGAATAGAACGATTCTGCTTAAGACCTACCATGGGCTGACTCGATCGTGTAATGGTGGCTTGGTTCTTGCGGTGGACGTATGTAAGCACCGGGAAACGCTGTTTGCTACGATACTTTGCGGCGTACTGAATAACCCGGTCGCTGATGCGCCGAGGAACCACAAGCACTTGTGGGTAGGTGCTACAGAGTTGGTAATCAGCGTTGGCACGAGTGATACGCCAGGGACCGTTGGCCTCGGTCACTCCCATCCGAGCGAATTCTCGAATAGCGTCATAAAGCTCCCATCCTTTATCCCACGTTAATGGTGGACGGGGCTGGTAAAAATAGGCATAGAGCTGCTCGATTCGTTCTGAGTGGATCAGTTTAGTAGTACATGGGGTTCGACATCATAAAGAGAAGGAATACACGTATTCAATGACAATGAATTGGTGGCAATAAGGACGTTAATTGTTAGCATACGAAATAATCTAGACATTCCAATTGGTACAATTTTACTGGGCGTGCGTGTCAAAATTTATCTTTACTTTTCCATATCAGAAGAACGGACAACACTAATCTAGCACCGCCAACTGACGCTGGATGTCTCGCATTGTTACTTACCCACACAGGTTAACCTTTGAATGGAACGGAATACCTCTCGGAGTTCCCTCTCCTGTTCGAAAAACAAGGTGATAAAGACGAAATTACGACATTTGATGGTCAACAGCGCCTGGGAGGAGATGTTACTCGTGGGCTGTAATTCCACCGAGTGAATTAACGGGTAGGCTAACCAAAGTTCGTCGTGGGATTGGGCCAATATCAAGTGGTGCGTGGTCAGGTGTAACGTTGCCAGAGAGCGCAGTCCACCACGTATGACTCGAACTCGTTCCACCTATCGTGTTCATTACAGTAGGGAAGACCAGCTTATCGTCGGCGTCATAGGTTAGTAAACTTGTGTGCCATACAATTGTGTTAACCCACCATCTTCTGGATATTTTGTCGCAGGAGAAAAAAAAGGACACATAGAAAAGTACCAGACTATGCTTCGATATCGGTGCATTATAGTGGTGAAACCCAGTTACCCTTCTCTCACTAATTACCACTCAGAGACTGGACTCATCGTTGTAATAAATGAAGTGGCATAGCTTCCTTCCCTCCTCTCCTTCACTATCACACATATCGTTGCGAAGCACTGCAGTATCTACATGAAACACACCAGGTGCTTAGCATGGAGTAATAGATTAGATCGTACGTCATCTCGACAGAGGGCATTGGTGACGAAGTTTAGCAAAAGTATGAAAGACTATGCCATTACCGAGTACTTTGATACATTACCGTCTGAGACATCGTAGGTTCAGTATTTGCAAGTATGCCATTCCTCTATTCTCATCTCTACATTAACGCTTCCGCCACGGATATTATTGTCAATAGCGGGAAAATGATATTCTCCTACCTTAGTGATGCGTAGATGGTCCATATCGCTGGGATAGAAAAAAAATATAACACGACAAAAGATAATGGGAAAGATAATAAACGCACAACTTGCAGGGAAGATCAGCAATGTTGACACTTGGCAGAATAGAAATAAAAGCTTAAGATGCTGCAAGGGTCGCTTTACTCGTTAAAAACCAGTAATGTGAAGGACCTGGTAGTACTATGGGTCTCGGGCGTGAACGGTGAATAACCCAGCCTTTGCGACAGAGGTCAACCCTTCTTACCTGCAGAATAAATGGACATATTACCAGAACCGAAAGGGAATACGACAGTGCGTTGTATTATATTGGACATCGGGTGTTGCCTTATTCTTTTACCAATAATTAATAAATATTCGACCTTTGATATTTCGACGAGGCCAAACTACCAAAACCCTTCTAAATTTTATTTAAAACTATTCACCAGTTTTCATACCCACCTTCACCTAATGACACGGTAATTACGTTGTGAGCACCATGCTGAAGAAACAAGCCTCAGTGAGTAACATAAGCTAACACAACCCAAGGAACATGTTTTCTACTCACGGCACCGCTATCCCATGTCATTCAGTGCAATCCCTCCCTTTTATACATTGGAAAAGCACAAAGAGCGAAATATGTGGGTAAAAGAACATGCGAAAGCATTCGACTGATAATATCTTCCGCTAAAAAATGTAAACCACGGCTCTCAATTCGGCCAAACAAAACCACACCTTCCCTTTAGGAAAAAAAAGAATGAACAGCCTGTAATGTCACATAGTAGGTTGCCACGATTTTACCCAATGGGCAGCATTCACCTCACAAAACATTTTTCACATTACCCTCACGCGTAAATTTGCTTTCAATCGCCATTATCCCCCGAGTTTACACCCAAATTCATGATAAAATGTCAAGAATTGGGTTTATAAAAAACAGCGCATAACCAGGAACACAATCCTTACTCCACAGCCCACGGAATGA
>JAOPJG010000332.1:0-27874 GCA_027478255.1 Dispira simplex | reverse complement strand
AACAGAAATGTGTTCCGAAAACTGTATCCTTAACATACCAGGAACACCAAACCCACTTAAACACCGGCATCATTTAACTAGATTTAAATACCAATACAAGTTCATCAGAAATACTGACATCAGAAAAACATAAATTGAAACTAATCTAATCAAGCACTGAAAACCATAGTTGGTTTCACTGATGGAAGCGTGATTATTACTGACATCACCTTTCAACCAACCTGTCAAACTAATATCCCACCATATCAGTAGTACTGCAGTACAGAGACAGGGTATCCACCACAAAGACTAAAAGGGTTAAAAGGGAACTATTAGGTCTCAACATATTGTCTTTTGAATAGAGGAGAAAATTTGTTAGATTGACACCATTAATCATCACAAGTTATGTCTGGTCTTTGCCAGTTTCAAACATTGTGCTCCATATGATGTTTTCACCAATGCGAAGGAGATAGCTAGTTGGAGGTAAACTCCCAAACCCCCCACCGTTGGTAGCGAGGCAAGTGCTGAGTCCTACTAACTTGATCATGTGGAATAAAAAATCAAATCTATCGCTGTTTCATTCATAGCTGTGGTGTACATTTTCATCATAACCAACTATTCGTAGAGGGTACATTACATCCAATAGCGGTGATATCAGTAGAAAATACAACGATTACACAATAGTAACCAACAATATGTAAAAAAAAGAATAGTAGCTAACGAAAATAAAGAGAAATACGCCAAAGAGTAAAAACGGAGTAAAGTAGTATAAATGTTAAACCTAATGAAGATGACAATTAATATAAATGGTTGTAAAACACACAGAGTGGAAAAGGACGACACAAATAATAAAAGAAAGGTTAAGCATATAAATGTCGACCTGGTAAATATTACAACTTGAACTACAATTCAATGGGTGAAAAAAGGCAGGCAAAGTGACTAAATGAAATAAAAAGTATAGTGGGGTTGTGGGAATTGCAAGAGTTTATATATACCAGCGAGAACAATAGTTTTGGTAATTTGATCACACAGTGTTTAATAAGTAACTGTTGGTGATAATGTAATTGCACCAAATCACAGAAATTGCAAGTGCTAACAATATATTTTTCATCATCATCACTCTAAAACACAAGGGGAAGAGGGAGTTCGCTGGCATCAAAAATAAAACCTCCCACCACTACCTCTCATAAACCCATTTGCCAAAAAAAATCGACATTGGGAGAAAAAAATCAATTCAACCAATTAAAATCAATAGAGGGATCACCACCACCAAGTTTTACTTTTAACTAATAGAAAAAAAAGGATATGAAACAATATTAAAAAACCGAACAATCTAAGCTAGGCGAAAATAATGTCGAAATATAACTTGGACTAGTACGATATTAGAACAAGACAACATGACTAGGAATTACATAGGCCAAATGTGGGACTTTGTTCCCACAAGGAGCACCAACAAAAGACATTAATCATCGGATTAGATGGGACATATTTCTTTAGAAACATTCACTCACTCTAAACTCCGCTATAGCCCGAACAAAGGTTTAACCACGTAACCGACGGGTACGTTTCGGTAATTTCGAGTTCAACCTGTCCGCACAATTAATTCCCAGCAAGGGCGGTATATGAGTTTCGACAGGCTCGAGGGGTTTGTTCGCCCCGCCCGCCTTGTGTATTCGACTGGCCATCGGGGGAGCATTGACAGTGCTCATCAACGGCGAAGGTGGTAACGGGATTTTAGCGGCCATGGCTACCATCGCCGCATCCATATGATTACCGTTGGTATGTGATTTACCCAGCGTGGGCTTATGGCCCGAGGATGGATTTTGGGAATCGGTGTTACCCCGGTATGGCCTACCCTGTTTAGGTAACGCCAGGGAAGGCTGACGAGGAGTAAGGGATTCGGCATCATTGATGCCATTCGACGGGGAACTCCCTAACGGTACCGATAACCCCAGGGCCTTGGGATGGTGAAATGCGTATGATGCTACTCGTTTACTCTTGGCTAAACTTTGATGTTGTTTATCCAATCCACCCCCGGGAGTCAAACATAAGGAACTGGCGCTACGCGTCAAAGGTAATGGCGTGTCAGATCGCGCAACCAACTCCTGTGCGGTAAACTGCGGGGAAATGTGGTGGTCGGACGCCGGCGATACCGTACTAGACAACGGGTGCGACACAGTAGAAAGTGGACTGTCCCCATTTTGCAATAACTGGACCACTTCCTCGGCGGATAAAGTGTCTGGAGGTCGAGTTTTACCCTGTCGTTCATAATAGGCATCGAGAACCTCGTGGGAATCCCCCGTGCGGATCCAGGTTTCGTGGTACTCGTAGCGACGTTTGCACGGGGTGACCCCTGTGGGCTGCAACGTCTGGATGTCCGTGGTGGTCAATTGGTGAGTGCGGTCCCGTGTTTGAACTAGTTGACCATGGGCGGTACCAGCGAATCCTTCAAATGCGTGCTGTAAATTAGTAGTACGTTCACTAACCAATTCGGCACACTGGGACACATGAGTACGGTGCTGATCCAAAGCGGATTCTACTGTCTGGGTGACACTTTGGGTTTGCTCGGTAATGGTCTGCACTTCGAATTGGATGCGCTGTTCCAAGGATGTCCCGTGATTGGTCACGGCTTGACACACTTGGTTCAATCGGGTCAATTCAGGTTGCAAGGCCTGGTACTGCGTGGACCACGTTGCCATGACCGTGTCTTGCACTGCTGTACGGTGGTTGGATAAACCAATGTGAGCACTATTGTCATTGAAATTGACTACGAGCTCTGCCTGCTGCTGGGCATGCTGCTGGGCTTCTTGGGTGAGAATACCCGCCTTCTCCAGGGACCCATGCACTTTATCCAATGTGGACCCCGTGGCTTGGGATATCTGGTCCAATTGCTGACGATGGGATATTTCCTGTGCGCATATTTTGCCCAGCCGATCCTGCAGCCTGGTTTCTCGTTCAGTCACCATATTTTCCAACAACACCGTAAATTGACTAACTAGAGCTTGCTTCTCCTGCTGGGCCTCGTTACGCTCCCGTTCGGCCAAATCCTGGAGAGCGTGTCCCAATGCCGAGGATGTCAATTGGGCTTCGGCGAGGGCCGCAGTGGTGTACTCCCCCAACGCCGTCACTTCGCGGGCCTGTGTCCGAACTAGCTGTTGGAGATTATCGAAAGCCATGCTCACTCGACCGGTCAACTGTTCCATGTGATCCTTCAAGGAGACCTGCTGCTCGGTGACGTGAGAGCCCAGCTGGTCTAGAGTGCGTTCCAAATTATCGCGTATGGCGTGGTCCGCTTTGGCTATCTCCTCCTTTAGTGTAGCTTGGATACGTTCCCCCATGTGGACGGGTTCTTGCAACGCCAACTTGTGGTCTCGCGCGGTCTTGCCCATAATCTGGCCCTGTTGTGCCACTTGGTCCATTGTATGGCACACTGTCGCGAATTGTTGTTCTAGATGGGCACGCTGGGTCTGATAGGCGGCTTGCAGATCCCCCACGAATCTTCCGATGAACTCGGTCTGTAATTCTTGGTAGGTGTGGATTTCCTGACGTAGAAAACCGGTTACGGAATTCAAACCCTGTTCAAACTCGGCTAATTTACCCCGCATGGTCAATTCGTGGTTTCTCTGACGTTCAATCTTGTCATGGAGTTGCTCGACGTCGTCGACCATGATTTTGACACAGGCCAATAATTCTTTGGCCACTCCGTCCACGTGAGACTCTCCTTCAGCATAGGCCCCCGTCAGAACCAGCTGCTCTTTTAGCGATACGCGGGCGCGTTCCAGGTGTTCTGTGGTCATACTGAGTTTTTCATCGGTCACCTGCAGGGTTTGCTCCGTCTGGTGTAACTTGGCAGTAGTCCGATCCAAGAGTTCGGCACATTGTGTGTAACGTGCAGTGGAGGCTTCAAGCGTGGTTTCGGCCTTTTCCAACTGGGCCCGGATCTCGTGGGCGCTATCTCTATGGCTCTGACTCTCGCTTAGTAGCTGCTGGTAACTCTCTGGCGGTAAAAAGATACCATTCTTTTCCCGAGTGGCCAGCAGATCCCTTTTGAGACGTTCGACCTCGGCAGCGTATTCTTTGATTAAGGCCTTTTTGGTCATGCGCTGGTTCACCTGGGGCTGGTTCTTGATATTCTTGGCCCGATTGGCATAGTCCAAAGTGCTCAGCGTTTCTTCCATGTCTATCCGGGTGGGGGCCACCGTCGCGATAATACACGTCTTGGTGTGACCACCTAGGGAATCCTGGAGTAATCGGGTAAGTTTACTATCCCGGTAGGGGATGTACGCCACGCCCTCCACAAGTAGGTTAATCACCCGTCCCAGGGTAAGGAGACTCTGGTTAATCAACCCGGCTTCCCGAGCTCGACGATTTTCAGCTCCTGATCGCCCAATGTTCTCGGAACCGGCTAAATCCACCAGGTTGAGTTTACCCACCTTGAGTAGATCCTCTCCCTCCGGTGTGGCTTCTTTGGTGTGTACCGTAATGGAAAAAATGGCGTGGGACCGACTGGATTTGTCGTTGCACTTGGTCGCCGCCACTCGACGTCGTTCTGAGCCCTTCTGCAACAGACGAATGGCGTCCATGGCGTTATGCACCGGTAATTCTTCCAACCCCTGAATAATAACTCCCTTTTTTGCACTGTCTTTGGTGTTATCGTCAAAGATACGCAGTTTACGGTGGTCGTCTTCAGTAGCCGAAAATAAGTCTCTTAATTCTTCGTTGTATAATTCCAAATAAGACAATCGTACCGAAAACTCTGCTTGGTTATTTTCCAAGGTATGAAATAGTCGAAACAAGGTACGTGGGATGATACCAGCATTTTCGTTGGCAACGGTATGAGCACAATTTAGGTCCCCCTCCATAGTAAAAGTTTTCCCCGTCCCGGTTTGTCCGTAAGCGAATAATGTACAATTGTAGCCCATCAGCACTTCATCCAGTAAGGGCACGGCCACCTGGTCATGGATATCGGCTTGGCGTGCTTCCGAGCCGTACACGCGGTCAAAGGTGTACGTCTTACCTAGGACCTTGTCGAAATGGTGGTTGGCGACATGAACCTCCCGTCCTCCATGCGTGGATATGACAAGCGGGTGGTTTTCGCGTTTTTCACGCTCATTGCGCCCACTGGAGAATAACAAGGTAATACGTTTCAACCACGGACATGTTTTCCCAACATTAGAACAGGGGAACAATGCATTGGCCACCAACAAAGATAGGATATTTAACTATGCGGTAAGTAACTATGTCAAAAAAGGGTAGTCACAAAGTAACCGCATTGGGAATAAGTAAAAATACCTCCGACGGGGAACCCGAGGAAATTGTGGACTTGAATCTAGACACTAGCGGCCGTAATTAGGTCGGTAAGGAGCCCGTGCACACAAGAATGAATATACAAACCAGCAGGAAAGCAATGTATGGGTCTACTTACCGACAACGCACCACCACTTGGATGTTTGTACCCTTTTCCATAGTGTAAACGACACACGGAGTATAGGGACTGAATTATATTGTTTGAACGCCCACTCGTAGCAGCTGCAATACTGACAGTGACGAAGAATTATGGTAGGTGATGAGGGCCAAATAGAGAGCGATATATGCGATTCCTTATCGTCGGACTGGAACGGAAAGAATATGATCAAACTGATAGAAGCAAGTCGTACGGTCGTTAAGAGTGCAAACAGTATAAGTATATATGTACAATAAATGGGTCCCTGTCCAGACTAACAAGGTAAAGGGTATATGGGACCACTTTCGCCAAAGACCATAACAAAAGGAAAAGGAGCACCAGTTGGGGAAAGCGTAGTTTACGGCCTGGTCGGAATTTGGTAAGCTCACAGGGCGATTGTTTCTCTTTTTTGTTTTGGTATACTCCGAGGAAAGAAACAGGGATTAGGTTTTATTCACGTGATGTGATCCACACACTAACGAGAAGCGGTATGTCGCTAAGCATGTTTAGGTTTTGTTATTGTTTTCATGTTCGCTGTGGTGATACATTGAACTGGTGAGAGCAGACAAGATGGTTGCACGTGACGGCTCTGGGATATTTCCACAGGAATGCTTTTGAAAGGTAGCGTATGTGATAGGGTTTCAGTCAAGGAATTAAAACCGCAGTAGTGGAGTGATATCAAGAACAATACCAAACCTATAGGCAGTAAAAAGTCAGGTTTATCACTTTCTACCTAGCCATCCACAATAGTACATAACCCGTAATCACTATTTCACTGGATGGCTTTTTAACGCGATACACCGTGTAGTTACTACTCTTTCCACCATTTTTCTATTCTAGATTCGGTCCTGTTTTATATTTTTACCATTTAGTACCACTATTGGCCTTTCCTTTCCCATGGCTTCGTTTTCGCACTCCAATACCACCTTTGGCGGGTTTAACCAGGGTTTTGACAGCCATGCCAATGGGGATCACGCGTTCTCCGGTACTGAAGGTGGTGGCTTTGTTCAACAATCACCTTTTCAAAACGACGAAAGCGGTACTTCACGTCGGGGCGGTATATCCATTCAAACGATGCGTCCGGTGACCATCCGCCAGATCCTCGGGCTGGAACAGGAACACGCTGACGCCAATTTGAAGCTGGACGGGCACGAACTGACGCAAATCACCTTTGTGGCCAATGTGCGTAAAAGTGCTCAGCAAACCACGTACACTGCGTATACGTTAGAAGACGGGACGGGAGCGGTAGAGGCCCGTAGGATGACGCAGAGCCAGAACGGATTGGTCGAGGAAGAACATATCGCCGACAACACCTATGTACGTGTGGTGGCCAATGTACGGTTCTTTGCCAACAAGTGTCAGGTTTATATTAGCAAGATTAAACCTGTGACGGATATGAACGAAATCACGTTTCATTTCCTCAATGCTATCCATACCCATTTGGAACTCACCAGAGGTAGTGCCCCTCAAGCCCCTGGCAAGACCGCAGGGATGGACTTTGGTCTGTCCAAGGATAATCCCTACCAGGCAGCATCCGCAACCGCGATGTCCTTTGGCGGTGATAATACCGGTAACTTGGGCTTTACCCCTATTCAGGACAAGGTATTACAGCTGGCCCAAAACTACATGGACCGGGACGAAGGTGTGCACATCAATGTCATTTGTCAACAACTTCGCAACGCCTTTTCCCCCACCGAAGTTCAACAAACCGTGGAGTGGCTGTCCAACGAAGGCCATTTGTACAACACCGTGGACGACCAGCATGTCAAGTGTACCTTTGCTCCCTAAATCTAAATTTTTTACATCATTTTTTTTGGCTGATGGGTGATATATCTTTGCTGCTGTATGTAGGGCATCATTCTCTGTTTCTTTTGTGTTTTAATAGTCGAGTTTAGTAAATGACGTGATAACTGCTTGGGATCATGGAACAACGCAACGTGTGAAGTGTTCTGCATAATAAAGTTGTATGGCCCTGTCTTACTGATCACCTTTGACGATCGCTGAACATCGAAGGGGAGGGAGTCCGGGTAGAACTGTTGGCATAAGCGAAATTACGATTTGGCTTAGTAATGGTTCGCAGTCACACTGTGTTAAACGACCCCGCTAAGTAGTCTGCATAACTTCTCTGCCTGGAACGCATTGGTCACTCTCTTTGTTACGTTGACTTTTAACAGTGCTGGGATTCTCTGAACACTTCGTATTCACCTTGTTGAAATTTGGTCATCTGTCAATGTGTATACCTCGCCAATATTATATTTCGTAAATTCTATCTTGGACATTGTTCACCAGTTCCTGACTTCCCTGGCTTTTGCTATTACTCTTATTTGTACTTGTTGGCTCCTATTCTCCCAGTCGCTTTCTCCATTTTGGGTAGTTTAACACTTGTCTTACTTCGGTAGAGTACCGCCTTCTCATTCACCTAAGTGGTTACGGCAATTTGACCTATCTTGTCCATTTTACCTTGTCAACAACCTCACCATGAAGCTCCTTGCGACCACTCCCGACGACCGCTTTATCACCCTCGAAGTGGCGGGGGATATGGAGCTCAAGAACCTCAAAGCCCTTTTAGAACTCGAGGTAAGCTGTCCGTAAGTTAGTGCTAATAAGCAAAAATATCAATAGCTGTATAATGCGAGTTATCCCAACTCACTTCTTCATCCAGTAAGTCACCAGGGCAAACGCCACCGCTTGCATTTATCACATCGCTAACCTTTGTATTCCATGGATGAATAAGCGTGGATGGATACAATAGACCGGAATCCCCACCAACGAGCAAATAGTGACATTTCACACCAATCCGCTAACCGACGATGAGAAGTCCCTCAGAGATTATGGCATTGCCAACGACGACGCCATCGTAATCCAGTCAAACCGGGGACAGGTTAGACCTACCCTAATCAGTCAACCAACCATGCCTGGATCCAGCCCCCTTTCTAACATTGACCCGGCGCGATTTTTAGACCACTTGGATCGTCAGGACCCTAACTTGGCCCACCAGGCACGGCGGGACCCACAAGTGCTACGGAAATTGATCGATGCAACTGCTCGTCATCAACAAGAAATCTCGGCGTTGGAAGCCGACCCTTTCAATCCTGAATCCCAAAAGAAGATTGAAGAGATGATTCGCCAACAGAACTTGGAGAGGAATTTCCAAGAGGCCCTAGAACATAATCCGGAAACCTTTGGTAACATCACAATGCTGTACGTCTCGTGCGAAGTGAACAAGTGTCCCGTAAAGGCCTTTGTGGACTCGGGTGCCCAGACTAGCATTATGAGCGAAAACTTTGCTAAACAAAGTGGATTGGAACACCTAGTCGACGGGCGGTTTCAAGGCGTAGCCCAAGGGGTTGGCACCAGTAAAATTTCGGGTCGTATCCACCGCACCCATCTGGTGCTGGGTGGTCAACATTTGGTGTGCTCCTTTAATGTCCTCGATATGAAGGATATTGACATCATCATTGGCCTGGATATGCTCCGTCGTCACCAAGCCTCCATCGACCTCAAGTGTAATGCTCTGGTTATTAACGATGTGGCCACACCCTTTCTCCCGGAACACGAGGTGCCAAAACCTTCCGCTCTGAGTCTGGCCCAGGGCAATGCCGCGGCATCCTCCCAAGCCTCCGTTTCCGCCGCCGCGGCTTCTCCTTCTAATACTATTTCTACTCCGAAACCAGCAGGGAACCCTAGCTCATCATCATCCAAGTACTCGGAAGCTATGATTGCTACCCTAATGGGACTAGGTGCCTCTCGAGAAGAAGCCATTCATGCCCTAGATATGGCGAACGGCAACCCCGATATGGCAGCTGGTTTCCTCTTTTAGTGTAGTTTATAGTATTTTTTTCGGATTTATGAAACTAAAGTTACTATTTCCTTCAAGGATCTTCTGGGTCCACTTACCACTTCAAACAGTGAAAAAGATATTTTATGTGAAACAGAAAAAAGCGGGTTACTGATAGCGAAAATTTACAATTCCCTTTCATCAGTGGGATGCAAACTTCGACAGCTACATGAGCGAGAACGATACGTTAAAAATATAGGCAGTATGCTCTACGTGGTCAGATCAGAACGACAGTAAACCTGACAGTATATTTTTGCGTCGGATTGGCTAGACATCAGCGAAGTGTTTCCATTAAAGCTATTCGGCTTTATTAGGGACACGCTGTGATGGAGGGTATTATATTCGCCTTCAAGGAGGGATAATTGGCGGTCCGTTTCTCCACCCTCTTCGAATGATCAAGGGGAGAGAGAGAGGCTCTCTCACACGTTGTACCGTCGATATCTGGGGCTTCCCTCGGAAGAATGGGTTTCCGAATACATAGTTTACTGAATCTTCGGACACGACTATTCCGAAATCTACCTTTAGAGGTGACTCCGTGATAAGATGTGATAAAATCCCCACGCGAACTCAGGACGTGGTAAAAAAAAGGAATACACAATATTTCGCAATGAGTTAACACAGTTTGATAAAAGATAGTCGCAGGTAAAATATGGATTTAAATAGAGAAGAACAAAAGAAAGACATTGGATACCCAGGGTCATATACGACGTATATAAAGTGGTGGGGTTCATCTACACCAACCAACCAAAACTCCGCAATTTCAAAACTTGCCTGATTCGGCCTGTGGCCATCCTGTCTTACGACGAAAGCCATGGTTTGACACTCCAAAACAAAGAATACTCTACAATACCAAGCTCGTCCCTTTTACCTAGGGCTCCCTCAAAGAAAATATGGTGAACACTGTCTAAACATAATGCCCCATTTCGTACATGTTTCGTGAATTTTTAATCTACTGGTCTGGCCAAAAACAAGTTCGGCTATGACAAGCATTGTATTACTTTTCTGATTCAACTGACATCGTTATTGATATTATTTAAATCACGACTGTTGGGATTGTCACAATTAATACTCGTAAAGTAACATGCGCATCAGAAATAGCACAGGATTTGTGCATCCAGAACGCTATAAAGCTCCCTGTTCGTCAGCCAAAGATTTGGCCCCTGACGAGCCTTCTCCTGACTTTATTTTCATGGAGCCATTTCCTACGTTCGCAATCCTTGCTGGGTGCACTGAAATTGACTCTACTTCTCTGATTGAGGCCTGGAGTTTCAATTTCTTTCTCCCACGATGCTGTCAATAGGAGAACGACTCACCATTACCACGGCTCATGATCTAGGAAAACTACGATTAGAATGCCATCAATTCGTAGGTATCTGGGGTCCTTATAAAAATATACCTTCATTATACTTGATTTTGACAAGCACTTCACGATATGTCATTTCTTGACTGATAGGCTCCTTGCAGTTTATTACAGTAACATGGGTGGTTATTTTCTAACCCTATAGTGACTTGAAGCAAATTTGCAGCAGTTCCAAGTTAACCAGTATGATTTTGTAAGGGACACGTTGAACTCTGGTGGATTTTTCGTTATAAGGTTGGCAAAATTACACACTTGATGAAGATAGTTTCTTTTATTCTACTACCCTTTGGATATACTTCGAGTGTCAACCATCTCAGGTAAATAAGAGCCCTTGACTACTGTGTCTATGCTCCCCTTATGCTTGTCGAAAATGACTCTAGCTGTCCTATAGTACATATTTCTCCGACACTGCTCTTCTATACCTTTTAAAAAATACACATTTTCCACATAGTGATACTCATCTGTTCTCATGGGATAATAGCTGGAATCAGAAAAACAAGGGATAATATGTCACTTAGGTTGAGTTGTATATGAATATGTGAAGTATTCAAATTAGATAAAACCCGGGTGAATGAAACCCACGGAAATAACTGGTGAAATTTTGGTAAAATGAATTAGAATGGTCAATGGTGGTAAAGCATTGTTTCTACGTTGAACACCAGTAGGGTATTGGTAAAGTGAATATTGAAGCCACTGGAAGTGTACTGACAGCCACGACTGCAGTACAAACTCTTACATCCTGATAGAAATCACTGCCAAGTGCTCATGGAAATCATCTAATAAAATGGTAAAGCGGTGAAGATAAAAGCCCATGCTTATTCTATCAGTTTATGATTAATGTTTGGTCCACGAAATACCCCGCTAAATCAACGGGCAATCTGTCCATTGCACCACGTTTAGTTTCACACCTTTGTCTATTGCCTTGTGGTTCAATCCCTTTGTGATTAGGAGATAGGTAATACATTCACAGTGTCACTTGCGTATAAACACACCAAGCACATCAAGATAAGTCATGTTAATCCATGTTCCTTCACCTAAAATCGTCTAAAACTGGACAATGCAAAATCTTCAGTGACAATGGTATTTCACCATGACTATTCAACAATTAAACACATCTCAGTCCTTCATGACTCTGAATTGTGGTTCTCCTACCCTCCCCATTTAGTGGCTGAAACGTTATTCTTTCAAGATGACTCAGTGTGGCTGGAGAAAAACCTGAAGAACATAAATACTGGGGATTCTCTAAAATTTATTCCGACCCGAACCATGCTACATGTAAGAATAGCACGCCAGATACCTCATTAGTACAATAGTATTATTGTACATGTAGTTCATAATTTTTGATTTTACTATCTACTATTATCAATATGTGCACCAAAGCCATAAAAGAGTTTATCTACTGTGATCACCATGACATGACTTTTCAGCAGTGCCCCAAACGCTGCTGTAGATTGCTAAAACTTAGCAAGTGAGCTTTGGCTTCCCTTTACCCAGAGGGTAGAGATTAGCCCAGCTTTCTGCTACGCTTTGGAAAAACAACCACAACACCTCCATGTGTACTGTGATAACCAGTAGCTGTGGCATCTACTATTTTTCTCTGACTAATGTCAGAGATCTTCTTGTCTATTGTAATGCTAGTTTCAACACCCAACACTAACTATTGTTGTACACACTTTAGTTTCTTATGACTATAAAAAGTCATTATGATGATAAACTAATTTGTTATAACTTCCCTGCATTGCCATTGTGGTTTTCCGTGTTCCCCCATCAGCAAAGTACGTTATCTTCTTACTGATCGAAACCTCCACCACCGTCTTACATTTTCATATGCTCATTCCAAGGTTAATTATAACCTTCTGTAAGTTATTGGGCCTTCTTCTACTGTGTGTATTTTGAATCTAATAAAACTATTCCTTTTTACTGTAACGCAATCGAGCAGAAACTCACAGAAATGATAAAACTTAATAGGTAGATTAGTATCAAAAATATTAAGTTATATTGCACGTGAGAAAACTAATCCATTGGGAGGAGAGGAATCCCCACTGTATAATTGATTTACCCTAGTAGCATGGCTTTGAAATTATGTATAAACTTACCTGTGGGATGAACGGCTTTTTCGGGGCCTCTTGTTGTATGAGCTTAACCTGACTCGAAACTCCGGCCTGGAAGATTCCTTCCTTCACCACAGGGAAACTTGGAAGATTCATAGGGTCTTAGGTTACCATGACACGACCAAGGTGACAGCCTACATTGCAGGCTGACTGTAGTAGGTCTGCAAGTTTACTTTCCCTAGGGGTCTTCCTTTTGCCTTTTCTACAACGAGGGGAAGTGATTCACTTCATCATCGTGAGGGGAGGGGGACCTCTGTGTGGGCTCCCTTCATCAAGTTTGTTACAATAAAAAGTCATCGAGTGTTTTATTACATTTCAAGGTTCCTTCTTCCAACTCCCTTTTCCTCATATAAATGGCCCCGTGCAAAAAAAATCGCTGACATCTTGAAGGCCACTCTAACCCCAACCATTAAACCAGGGTGTGGAAGAGGAGGAAGGAAAGTAATCCTCTTTACTTAAACTACACTTCCCCTGTTTCAATTGCCTGATCAACTCCTACCTTCTACATCGCTCCGACAAATGACTATTTATCCTCGATTACGTGTCTTTAATAAACTTTGACTGCGGAAGTTTTTTTTCCTAAAATATTAACCCCGTTTACTACTCTACTGGCATGAAAATACGTCACTATCATATGCCACATTCTTAAAGTGTCCAACTGTGAGCCTTCCCTACTCCGGTAAAGATAGAGTGCGGGTTAACCCCCCTTTAAAAGCAGTCGAGGGAGACCAGTTCCAACAAAGTAGCTGTATGGCTATCTGTTGTGCCCCCTTCTAGTATGAATGGTAATATTAGCTGATTCTTTGATCGTCCTTCATTTTCGCTTAGTGACATTTTACTTTTATAACGCTGGTCACGTATAATTTACCTGGGCTTATCGTCGCCTATTCCGCACGTTGGCATCATGCTCTACACTGAAAGTGACCGTATCCAGTATGGCTGCGTTTTTGCCACCTTGCTTCTATGGGTAGTGAGTTTGGTACCTCTCTACCTAGCCCGCCGTTCCTCCGAGGGAATCTACTACCACGAGGCACCGCGTATGCAGTATGCATCCGTAGATGCAGCAAGGGCCCGTTTGCTCGGGGTCCACGAAAACTCGTTCGAAGCCTTTGTGCTCTTCGCGTTGGCCATTCTGTTCAACCGGGCCGGGTTGGGCAGTCATGTGGCGGCGGACGTGCTGAGCATTGTGGTGGTTATTTCGCGAGCGCTTTACGTGGTTGTGTATTTGTTTAACCTGTCCACGCTGCGTACCATTATTTGGACCATCGGAATGATATCCACTTTGGTTATTTACATACTACCCCTAAGTACCCATTATAGTAATTAGTGTGACAACCTTTTGGGTCTCGTTACTCTTTGAGAATATTCCCTAAGAGTAGTTCGTGGATATGAACTCAGTTAACTTTTATCCAGAATTACGAGTAAACCTTGACATCGAGGTTTGTCAGTTTAGTTTAGTTTTTTTTTGATGGGCAATGTTAAATACATACCCAGAATCTTTTGCACTACGAATAAATTACATCTACCAAGATCTTTCTGTTATAGGACGGTCTCCTTAGATGGGTTGGTCTTAAAAGGGTGATGTCTTTTTTTCCGATAAACTGATCGGTACCTGGATGGCTATTATAAATTTAGAAGAGAAGTGATAGGTACACAGTGGCTAGGGAAAAAAGGTGTGACCGATGAAACAAGTGGGAATGTTGCTTGAACCCTTGCATATACATTTAGATAAGATCTGGGATGTTATATTTAAAGGGAGCCACGCGAAACGCGGTCCCACATACTGCCCCTGCCTTGAAGTAGTGTATTGAGGACTACGAATAAGTCTGACGAAAATAGTATACTGCCCCTGCAAGGTCTACTGTTTCGCAATGTAGATTGATGTAATTTCCCAATGGTATCACAGGAGTGAAGTAGTGGTCAACCGAACAGACTTGACTACCCTTGTTTCAGGGGGGGGGGAAGTAGGAGTACCTGAGTCAACCTGTGGTTAATTAAGACATTACCCGTTTGGTTTTTTCAAGAGGCCCAAAGAGAGGTCAGCAAACACTCATATTTATTTAAACAAGACGCGCCATTGTTGTGATATTACGGTTAACCAATCAACACTTGAAACACGGTGCAGGGGGGGGGGATTTGAATCCAAGATGCTGAAACTCGACAGGTGCAAATGAAGAGGAATGATTGATAATACTGGGAGCTGGTGTCTAGATTCAGTCCCCTGGCTAACACCCATCACCGCGAACAGTTAATTTTAATCCTATTTTAGATACTTTTTGGCAAAGAGTACGAGAAACTCACCGATGTGATAAAAGAGGAGCACTAAAGGGGGTGGAAATTTTTCCCATGCTCTATGTATGACATGTACACCATAATATGGGTGATTTTGTACTAGCTATGTGACAAGATCTGGGGAAGGAAATGGTTGGACTTTGTTTATAATATACTGTTAAAAATACCCTTTGCATAAAAATTTTTTTAATAAAAATTACGGAATAATTAGAATAACGAAGTAATTATTGTATACTATAACTGTTTTCGTAAACATTATGTTTACCAAGTGATATGCCAATATCAGATAGCTGATAAGGTGATATGAGGTCACTTGATTACCGAAAGGGGTGAGTGGCTAACCGCTTAGCCATGGCTAATTTTTTTTTCAGTGATGATGAGTTGATTTTAAGAGTGATATTGACAGCATGGCTGGTGTTCTTCATCCACCAATCTTCCTAAACCTGGCCAAACGTATTTTTAATGTAATTTTTACGGGCTTGTTTACCACAAGACCAAGTAAAATGTACTGTTCTGGGCATACCTCAGTCAGCCTAACTAGGCGGCCAGGAGGTTAAGAAGAGCAAGTCAGGCTCACCCCCCTTGGTGGGTGCCTGCAGTATTTACCGAAACGTACAAACGTACTACACGAGTCACATACACTGTGCATAAAATAAAAGCGACAGAATGAATGACTATGGTCATTTTGGGACGTACAGATGCCAGTGGTAAAAAATTGGGCGAAACAATAATGATCCATTTTCTAGCAACCCCTGTGAGATACCACTCTCTACTCTTGGAATGTGAGCGCCTACTCCCCTCACCTCCATTGGATTCAGCGTAGTTTACCCCTTGGCTTCCCCTTTGTCAGAGTTATAAGGCATTTCATTTCACACTTCAGGGGGACGCACCCACCTTTCCCTTGCCATTTGGTCGAGTTTCTCATTGTATCTGATCGCCACTGGTTTAATTATTGACAAGATTTTTGGGGGTGCTGAATAGAATAGCAGATGGCGTATATTTAAACCCACCCTGCACCTGCTTTCCTGTTGGTCGTTATTCAGTGCTATTAACCACATATTCGTAGCATTACCTGTCCTGTACAGAAAGATACTAAACAATCTTTGACTCAGCCTCTTTACTTTCTTTCGGAATTTTACCCTTCTCAATTTTCGACGCGGGTCTAGATTCCTCCGTGACTTGCGTTGCTGTAGCTGCCGGACTTTGACCACTGCTTTATTCGACAGACCTTTTACGTCGTCGTTAACCTAATATTACGTGCTGATTTCGCGTTTCCAACCTTTTTTTTCGTACATTACGTTCAAGACGAGTGTGATCCGCATTCGGTGTTAAAAATGCTTATCAAGTACCTTGCGACTTTGGCCGTGACTGTTGCCGTTGCTTCTGCGGTAACGGGCCATCCGCGTTGCGGCGGAGATGCTTCGTGCCCTGACAATTTGTGCTGTAGTAAATGGGGCTACTGTGGTACCGGCGAGGATTACTGTGGTGCGGGTTGCGTAAACGGACCTTGTTACGGCCATAATAATAAGGTTGATCGGTGTAGTGAAAAGAATCCCTGCCGTGGTGACCTCTGCTGTAGCAAATATGGCTACTGTGGGTCTGGCGAGGAATATTGTGGTGCAGGGTGCCAGCATGGACCTTGCTATAAACTTGACGATAACGTTGGAAGTTGCAGCTTAAGCAGACCCTGCCAAGATAATCTTTGCTGTAGTAGATGGGGCTACTGTGGGCATGGTGATGCTTATTGTGGTGCAGGCTGTCAGTGCGGACCTTGCTACAGTAGTCACCTTGGGTAAGTATGACTAAACCTTGCACCGGTAATCTTTGCCGTAATAACTTGGGCACTGGTGGGGATATTTGCCTTACGCTGTAGATCTGAATGTCAAAACTACATCTGCTTAACCCCGACGATAAAGAGTATGGTGATGATTACGGCAGCTCATGAATATTGACAAGGTTACTTACCGGAATATCGGACCCTGTCGAATATCGCAATGTCACTACCAGTATCTAGTTCAATTTGGCGGTCCCAAAGTGAGGTGCACTTACGCTTGTCCTTGTTGACTTTTGGGTGTGTAGTCGTAGATTATGCCATTGTGGCCGCAATACTTCCATTTATAGTGTCCATTTCTTTACTGTGTTGTTTTTTATCATTTCGTTCGCTATGATTCGTTTACCGTGGTTGCCCACGGTTATGATACAACAATAAATTAAGGACGTCAGTTTTGTATACTTTTGTCTACTATGATTTGTCCCTCAAATAATTGGCGAAATACTGCCCATATTTGAACAACGGTATAGTAATCGTGGGTTACATGGACGTCACAGAGTGTTTTGCGGGAAAAGAGTTTAAACTAACCGATACTTAAAGGTAGGATGTAACTTGCTGAGATGACGAAGAATTCCAGACAGACAGCAAGCAGTACATGTCGGGCAAGGATGCCCAGTGATACATGAATTTCTGGCCGAGTCCTCCGTTTATGTTGTGGAAACTAACAAAATCTATGGCAATAGAAACTGAGGTTTGGTTCTTCAAAGTTTATGTTGAGGTACCATCTTAGCAGCCAGTTGTGGATTCCACCAGACCAAGACTGCCGTAACATCGTCTACCTTTCTGTATATGTGAAACAAGTGATATTAAGTATTCAGGAAGCAGAAAGATTACAAAAAAATAGAGCCTAGAGGTTAGTAATAAATGGAATAATAATCAGCACCAGGGAAGTCATCCTTTTTCCTTCAAAATGACACCCGATTGTGAACTGACGGGTCATTGTGAAACTACCGTGGCTGTGTCCACTATCTTCAACTTACCCGGAACTGTATCGCATAGAAGCAGCTTGCGCACGTTTAGCAAACGGTGATAGATAGTTTTGACGCAACGAATGCCGTACGGCCAGATCGACCAAGGACTGGGCAGTGTGGGCCAAAGAAATCAACTCCACCTGGTGCATGGTATCTTGGGTTATCGGTTGATCCGATTCGCTTAACGTTTTGATGAGTTTCCCCAGACGTCCCTCATTTAGATGGTCCCTCACCGTATCTAATACGTCCTGTGGGTAGATATTATCAAACACTCCGTCGGTACCCACCACTACCAGATCATCGGGTTGCAAGTTAAAGTCTTGCATGATGGCCTTTTCGGGACGATCCAAGGTTTTTTCAGCCCACGCCTTTTGGCTGGGGGAATAGGCGGATAGTTGGAATGGAAAGTTAAACCCGTGCACTTGCTCCTCCGATGTATAAAAATTAGTATGACGCTGCCGTACGATGGAATAGGTGGAATCGCCCAATTGGGCCATGGTCAGCCGACCGGATTGGGGTTCCAAGGTACCCAAGGTGACGGTACTGCCACCTTTTTCCATTTTGCCTTCCGTTAGGATTCGCCGGTAAGCCTGATTGATTAGGGCAACAGGATTCAGGTCTGACGACGATTCGGGAGAGGTCTGTACTACTCTGTCGTGGACATTGTGTAGTAAACCCCGTGAAAACAGGGAAGGATCCACTCCTTCTTCCGCCCAGCCGCCGACCCCATCGGCGACTCCAAAGACTAACCGCCCGGAAGTCGGTTCCCGAGCATGAAACAGGGCATCCTCACCGGCTTTGGTGGCTCCCTGTGGTTGATAATCTCCTGAAGTACTGACGGTAACGGTAGCTGGTCGCAGTTGGGGTGCCTTGGGATTGGCAAAGGATTTATAAAGTTGTCCTTTGGAATGCCATGCCGTAGCAATAATGTACCGAGCAGCGGCCATAATGGAAATAGTCAATGATATATCAAAGGGGAAGCAGAACGAGAAGGGAAGTGGTTTGGAAAGGCCGGTAAGTAAAGAAGAACTAACCGTCCACCGCATTACTTTAGAGCAAGTGCAACCCAAGTGGGTGATTTTTTTTCCGACTATATAGAGATTTAGTGTAAATAATATACCAACTATAACATAACCAATAGGGTTTTGTGAGAGACCCATTCAACTTTGGCGGATTTTTCGCTATATAGTCGAAAAAAAACTATCCAAGTGGTTCCCTGGAAGACCTGTGTAAATATTTACTGGTGGAAAATAAACAGCGTGTTGGTATTGAAATCGAAAACGAGAATTGAGGGACCAGTCGCACCTTTATTATTTCACCATGGCTACCTTCCACATTGTACTCTCTGTTTACATTGATTGATGAAATACTGGTTAGATATTCCCGACCGGCACAGGACTGTGATGATGTCTGTATACCTCTTTAGCAGGACAACTTTGAAAGGAAACGCAGACAGAGTTAGGTACAATATACTCTTGTAAAGGCATCAAATACCTCAGTGTTACAACAATATGATCGCATCTTTTATTCTCTGTCGCCCACATTTATTGAGTTCCAGTCCGTCCACTTTACAACAAAGAAACACTTGTTACACGTTGCCAACAAGACCCGTTAAACCAAAATTTATCGGTAAGCCATTCTCGTTAATCCACCTCAAGGTTGTTCAACATAGCTTACCCACCGACAAGACCCAATAGCGTAACGAGCGTGCCTGGGTGTGTTTATCCCATGTCAACAGGGAAGAACAGTGTACCCAGTGCAGTGAGCCCCAAACAAGAGCTGCCAATACACAATTATCCCTAACCGCTCTCCAGCCACCCAATGTGTTTGGTATTTCAGTCACTAACGACCATCAGTTAATCTTTTGGCGATGCTCCACAGCAACTCAGGAACAACTTACCCATCATACACCGGATCACTCCGACCAACACGTTCATGATGGACTAAGTTCATTACACTGCTATGGCTCAATTGCGCTCCCCCTAGAAACGGCAATGATAATAATAACAAAGCCAAGACCAGCTACAGACAACAGTAGTATAAAATATTTCCCCACTGCTTCATAATTATCATTTAACCCAAGGCTCTAAATAACAGTGGACCTCTAGTTGTATTTTTCGTGTTACCGTTGTTCACAAACTTTGTAATAGACAAACACTCGGCATAGGCGGTGTCACACCTATCCTAGCATTCTATTCGTCATGCTCGGCAGTCACCCACCTACCTCGTCCTTGCGTCCAACAAGGCGACAACCCCGACCTCGGAACTCCAGAAAGGCAATTATGACCGAAAGGACCAGCTTGGGCTATCCACTCGTACGCAAAGTCTGCAATTTTCAAGTTTACCGGGATCCACCCTCATCCCACAAAATGACGCGGCCGAATTCCGGTGTCTCCCAAACCAACCGACTCTCGCACCCGGGTTCCACTTGCTCCTCTATACTAACAGTTAAATCGTGCAAGACAACAACAATGGGTACGTCGCTAGCGGTTAGACATGGCCAGTCTATTCCACAGGACAAAGAGAACCAAGCGCACTACCGGATAAAAGTTACCCAACCAAACCCGCCAGCCGGGGTAACACTTTTGAACAAGTCGGTGGATACCCTTAGAGAGACTGCTGCCCACCGACGTCGCTCACTATCACTATTACAGGGCCCACCTCTTCCCCCACAAACACCCACAGTGAGAGCTCAAACCGGTACTACCACCAAACTGCCCAACCAGTCCAGCGGAGCACTAGTCACCCAGCACCAGCTGACTTGCTCGTCGAAATTTAAATCATTACATCACTCGGTTATTCCACGTCTTTCTTCCTACGGAAAACATCAAAGGAGAAAACAGGGCCCTTCACCATCCCAACCGATTGACCAGGACCAGGAGAACCGAGTAAGTCGTCACAAACTACCAAGCAATCCTCTCAGGCCAGAAGAGATCCCCCTACACCGACTTTCGCTGAGTAATCAACCACTGCGTAAAGTGACTGTTAAACGGGATAAACCCCCAACAAAAAGACTGAATCCTACGAGGTCCGTACTACCACTTAAAACCCTGTCCCATTCTTCTCTGGAACGCTTTCCCGGTCTGTCCCCATTTCCTGCTCTGTCTACCTCCGGACGCACCCGGTACAGTCTGGGGTAATGGAAAGTACGTGTGAGTTTAATGAATTCGCAAGTCAACAACGCGAGGAAAATCATGGCGGTCGGATAAAGAACTTGTCCAATCACCAGAGGGTAATATCCCTCTTCTCTTGATACAGTAATAATGACGACAGACTTGGACACGGTGTGCGGAGGATCGGCATGTATTTGTCAGCTGAAACACATTCTCCCCACTCACTAGCTTACTGGGCAATTGAAAAGGGATTTATCATGATGGCATACGGTGAAACCGTCAATCCATGAAAA
Source organism: Dispira simplex (assembly GCA_027478255.1). Classification (NCBI taxonomy): domain Eukaryota; kingdom Fungi; phylum Kickxellomycota; class Dimargaritomycetes; order Dimargaritales; family Dimargaritaceae; genus Dispira; species Dispira simplex. The sequence goes on along the minus strand of JAOPJG010000332.1, from coordinate 6,643 downwards.
GGTGGGAGGGTCTAAAGGTCACCCTCGTTTCGTGTAAAACTTCGGTCTCTATTATTATATCTGGTATCTCCCTTCATGGGTCGTTTGAAACGTGTCTAACTTGGTATTATCTTTCTTGTTTTACTTTCTGTACCCACTTTGAATATCGAATTGAGCTGTACTTTAGCTACCTTTCTAATTTTTATTTTCAATCGAACCTATTGGCAGGGTTCTACTGTATTTTGGACTCTGTAGTATCATTTTTGTAGCCCTCACATTTACTATTACTTTAAAGAGTTTTTTTTCTGTTGCTACTGCTCCGTTGGTGGTAATAACCTTTGACCATGGCTGAAAGCAAGCGCACTCTTACCCCAGCTGACGAAACTTCCAAATTCTGGAATGGTAGGTGGAAATCGGGTGACATTGGGTGGGACATCGGTCAACCAGCACCTCCGTTAGCCTCCTTGCTCGACACTTGGCTAATCCAAAGGTTACTATGTATTAAACCCGCTACCGCTAGTCGTAGCGGCAGTATTTACGCCTCCAGTCAAAATGCCCCTTCCAACGTAAGCGCGGGGAACTTACCCAACCTCGTTCCCGGGGAACCAGGCTCTATGTCAGTACAGCACTGCTACCACCATACATTGCCCCTCACCATTGATAATGAACCCTTGAAAGAAGGCGGTACTTGTGGTCAAGAAGAAATCCCTAGCCCGCCTACTCCGGAAAAGGGGAAATACAAGTACGCGCTAGTACCAGGTTGCGGGTCTGGATACGATGTGGTACTATTGGCCCAGTACGGTTGGCATGCCAAGGGGATCGACCTCAGTCCCATTGCCATTAATCGTGCGCGTCTTATCGCGTCTGATAATCCCCATGAAGAACATATTGTTTTTCAGGTGGGGGATTTCTTCGAAGCAAAGGCTCCTCAGTGTGGGTACCAACTGATTTTTGACTACACGTAAGTACACCCAACAGCATTCCTTTGATTTCCCTTCGTTTTTTTTTGTTTTCTCTCCTGAGTGATTGTCTACCCATACGGTAGGGAATGACAGTGGTTTGTACGATATTGCTTTCCTCTAAAATTGAGAGCAGGGCCTACACACGCGTGGGTAGAGTAATACACCTATATTAAGGGAGGAAAAGAAATGTGTCTGATCAATCCCACTACATAGTTGAGATTCCACCGACTTAATGGATGATTGGGACCCTGGAATGAAAAGGAAGCCACAGTGTTACTTTTAACATTTGGAGATTAGCCAAAGGAGGGGAGGGTGGAATCGGTGATAGAGTGAATAATTTCATACAAAGAATATCAATTTCACATTTCACTACTCTCTCAATTCCGATATACAGGGTACTACATATGAATATTTCCTATTTAATGTAAAGGAGTGAATGCCAACGCTTGCAACGTGCCAGGTACCGAAAGATTGGAATAATGTATGACCAATGCTGCCATGTTTTCTAACACACCTTCCTTTGTTATACACAATACATTTTTTGTCACCAATCTATACCTCGTCGACCTTGAACAACTCTCCACACGCATGTACACGTTGCCTAGTTTCTTTTGCGCTATCAATCCAGACAAACGACCAGCTTGGGGTAAAAAGATGAACGAATTACTTTCGGACAGCGGTGTGTTGGTGACCCTCATGTTCCCCATCAAAAAGCTTACTGATGATACCCCGCCCTACCTTAGCACTCCTGAGGATTACGAAAAGGTACTGAATCCCTATTTTAAATTGATCGAAAAATGCGAACCAAAAACTAGCATCATGTCCCGCAAAGGTCTGGAGGTGTTTGGGATATGGAGAAAGAAAGGCGCGGCTAACTAAGAGGGTGGATGTCTTTGGCGTATGTTTTTTATTTTTGTGCGATGATGTGTTTTTTTATAGAAATTCGTGTCTTGCATTTTTCCTTATATTATTCAGAAATATTGAGATAAACACCATGGACATTTCAATGGAATACATAAATATGAGAGGTAATGCGAGAAGTGGGTTAATGATCCCGAAATTTGTGTATAAAAATAGTTGAATGAAACATGTGAGGGTGTAATGTATGGATAACACGTTTAATTTTCAGTGAACAGAATAGTGGGCTACTGAGGGTTACACCGTTTGTAACCCAAAGCGGCACAAAACGCTGGTACGGAAATACCGATCATGGAAAAGAGACCCCAACCAATGGCGTAGATGTACGTGAGTACGAACTCTCGTCGTAGAGATTCATTCAATTGGTAAAAGTGTTCAAGTGATTCCAGCAAGTAGTGCAATGACACAGGGTAGTGGTTGGCATCAGTCTCGGCAAGGAATATATTTTTGGCAGCGGATCCCGTAATGGACATGCCAAATACAGAACCAATAATCCGGTAAAAATTGATAAGCGCCGTAGCCTGTGACAGGTGATGTTTGGGGATTTGGAAGTGAGCGGGGAGAAAGCTGTTTTGGATGGCAAAGCCTACCCCAGCACCCCCGATGACCATAATACCAATTAGGGCAGGGTGACCGAGGTCGGAGTGACGGAACAATGCATAAAGCCCCACACCGAGAGTCATGAGACCCACACCCAGGACGTTAATTAGTCGTATATGACCGAATCGCTCAATGAAGTACACCAACGCCACTCCCATGACGTTGAGACTCATCAAAAAGGGTAGCAAATGCAGGCCTGCCTTGGTAGCACCAGCGCCGTCTAAGAACCGGATGTACAAGGGTATGTTATAGATGGTCCCATTAGTTACCCAGCCGAGGGCAAAGTTGGTCAGACACGAAATACTCACGTTGCGCACCTTCATAATTCTTAGATCGACGATGGGGCCAGCGGCCACTTTGAGTTCCACCCAGCCAAAGATCAAAAGTATCACCACACCAACCACCAACAGAACGATCACAAGGGGTGTTTGCCAGGCAAATTCAGTCCCACCCCACTCGATACCCAGGACTAACGCAATGATACCGGCCAACACCAACTCCGTACCGAGGTAATCCAACGCCAAGAGTCTCTCCTTGGTAGTAGGGCTAGCGACAGTGGTAGTGGCGGGACTTCCGGGTAGAAAAGCAGATGATTCCAACGAACCAGAAGGGGAGGCGGTGCAACCAGGTTCCTTGAGAGTAAAGTAAATAACCACCAGAGATACTAAGCAGAGCGGTATATGAATATAGAAGCACCACCTCCAATTCAAGTTTTCCGACAAGATACCTCCCAACAAGGGTCCAAGAACGCAAGTAAAGCAATAATTAACATTAATAAATCCTAAATATTTACTACGTTTTTCCGGTGGGGTAAGCTTAGAAATGGCCACCAGTACCAGGGTCAACATTCCAGCGGCGGCAATCCCCGATATAGCCTGAAATACAATCAACCAAATGATGTCAAACGCCACTGCGCAAAGTACTGAACCCATCAGGAATATGGACGTGCAGATCAGTATACACCACCGTAGTCCGAATACATCCGCTAGTTTACCGAAAAATAGGGGAAAAGGCTGTAATGGTCATCCAGTACGCTGTGGCAATCCAGGGGGCCAACGCTAAAGCGTTAGAGGATGACGCCATTAGGGTCATGGAAGTGGCCCACAATGATTTCGTCCAAGGCAACCGGAAACATAGTAATTATTAGGCCTACTGTTACCCATACCCGTTGTTTACCAGTTAGATAGTACGAATGGTCCAGTTCTTCGGTGGGGATCATCTCATTGTCGATTTTCAACCCACCAACTGTTGTCGCATTTTCTATGGGATATTTTTCGACGGTTGTGGTCAGCTGGATATCGTCTGATTTAGTAGCATCGGATGAATCACAGGTGCAGGCGTGGAAAGAATCGGGTAGACTATCGCTTAAATGTGCCGTATGCTGCTTCACTTCCTCTAGTTCATCGGTGGATTCCGTATCTACGCTGGGAGGTATGGTGTTGTACATTGTGACCTGTACAGTTTTCAGTGAAACACGAATGAAATTAAGACCTGAACACAAATAATATTTCCAAGTTACAAGCAGCGATATAAAATAAAAGAAAAATAGAATCAACGTTTTTGCCAATACAGTACGAATTGGCTGCACTTCAAATGCGGGGATCCAATATCCCCCTTTTACGTTGACAGTTACAAAAATAATAATAATAAAATTCCGGTTTCCCTTTTTAGATTGAAATTTTCGCAAGGTTAAGCTATGACAGGGACAGGGCTCGAAAATTTTGTGGTGACAAAATTAGCACAAGGCAAAAGATTTGGGGTCTTGCAGAAGATTAGCACAACTTGTACTATGAGGTAAATGAAGGGGTAGATAGTTACAACTGAACAGATACAATATAACACCAACACTCAGCTAGCCGTTTCGGAAAAAAAAGAACCTGCTGAAGAGACAGGTGGTACCAGCACCAAAATAAATACCGGGTAAAACTTGCTCAAACTCCCAATTTTAAAAGTATAAAATTTTCGACATTTTGAACAGTTTCCCGGTACTGTAAATCCTATATTACCTGTTGCTGCAGCTTTTGTTATAGTTTTTTTTTCCTTGGTGGAGTACACCCCACTCCAAGCACACTGCGGATAGTGGCGAGTAGGTGTTGATCGTCCAAATTTTTTCGATTTAAACTTTTAATATTTATCATCTCACATCGGTTGTAGAAGTGTACACTCGGCCTGTTTGGTCTCATCCCAACCACTGACACCAGGCGTGCGTGTTACTACTAATACTTGGATATGAACACCCCACAAGACAAAGAAACAATGGTCGACCCATTCAGTAACTATGAAGCTGGAATAATATAAAGCTCTGTGGATTTAATGTATTATTTATAGAACAGCACGCCTTAAGGATTGAACCCACTTGCTTCGGCTGGTTCACAGTAAGTGATAGTCAATGGTGTGGAAACTATCCCATAACACCTTGTCAGAGTCAAACGCACAGTTTCACTTTCTGCACAAAGTGACATACGTTAAAACGAAATTGCACCGAGTCGGGTTACTGGTATACTCACTTCTTCTCCAGACATGATTTTTTTATTCATCACAAGGTTACTACTGTTAATCATAAATTCACATCAGTGTTAAAGCATTGTGATAAAGGCATTTCCTTTCCTCCGGAGGATACGTGTTAGGTCCCAAAAAAATGGCTTCCAAATTAGTGGGAAAATGGTCAGATCAACAAGTTGCTCATCCTAGTTGGGGCACCTAACCCCTCCACTATCAGCAGCATATAATCCGCTCTAAGCAAGGAATCTTATTTATCATCATCTATTATTATTCTTAACATAAAATAAACCTTAGTCCTAGTAGGTTGAAGTTACCTCTTGACTTGTTGTGCGAATATCGCATTGTGTGATACTGATCGTATCATACATTCTCTGGGTGTGGATCTAGTTGTATACTGAGATCCTGGTGTGGTAGCTACACACAGCACTAGCCGAATCACGGTGCACGGCCTGATCTGCATCGTAGACACACAGACGTTGTATCGAGCATTCGTCGTGTACGGGGATAACACACCCCAGTGAGGGCTGTTATCTAGCAATTGATCACTAGCGTACCTAGTGGGATATCTACCTTTCTATTCAACTGCTCACTTACCCTGTGAAGTGCAGCTGTTAATGTATTCAACTGTTGAATGTAATAGTCTCTCTTCTAACATGCATGTTGATGCTCTTCTTTAATGAACCCATTCTTCCTCAGCTGTTCTATGTACGACTGTTTATTGATGTGTTATGGATGAATGCCATAATCCTTTACTTAATCGTTTTTATTGTCATTCTGATTATAACGTTTTAGTTCGTTATTACGAAAATATTGGTCCTTATGGCTGCTCTAGTGCTTGACCAAGTCAGGACTCGGAATTTGGTGGCTATCCCAGCCTACCCCCCAACGGACCCAGATACCCCTTTCCACGAAGAGTACACCTGGTCGGAATTAACTACGGGTATGCCAACTAACACCTAGGAAACCGACGAAAAGGAATTAACAATGAGTCACACCTTTATCCATTGTTACACCCCAAAGCATTGTTGTCCAAATAAGGGGAACAATGTACAGACCAGTAGGTCGATCATTCTTATTGGAGACACCTAGCCCTCCCCCCAACGGGATATAACTGTTCTTAGCAAGGAAATTAGTTAATCTATCTATCTATCATATTCCACTCTTATCTTATCGAAATAAACTTAGACTTAGCAGGTTGAAGTTACCTCTGACTTGTGCGAATAGCGCACCGTATGGTATTGTTGTATCACTCAAACCTTCTGGCGTGTGGGTCAAGTTATGTATTGTGATCCTGGTGTGGTAGCTATGCACAGCATTGCCAAACCACAGTGTGAGGCTAGACCTACATCGTAGACACACAGACGTTGCATCGAGCATACGTTGTGTACGGGGGTAAAACACTTCGCATCTAGTGAAGGCTGTTATCTAGCAATTGATCACTAGCGTTCTAGTGCGACATCTATCCATCCATCCATTGTATGTATCTGTGGGTCTGACTGTTCCTTTTACTGACTTATGACTATTAACGAGTGTTATGGACTTATGCTTTGTAGTTATCACTTATTATTCCTATTTTAACGTTTATTAGTTGTTGTGGAAAGAGAACTTATGGATGCTCGAGTACCTAATCGGGACGGGACTCGAAACTTAGTGGCTACCCCAGCCTATCCCCCGTCAGACCA
>JAOPJG010000331.1:0-28048 GCA_027478255.1 Dispira simplex | reverse complement strand
GTTTATATGTCTTATGACATTAGTATTAGTCCAATCCAATGTTTATTAAAGGCTATTAGTTTACCCAATTCCCAACAAATTATATACATGATGTACCCCGAAGCCATTTGCATGCAAGTGTTTGGAGTCTGTGGTTGGTGAACTCCTTCCTGTTCGTCTCTGGAACTGAGACATTGCAACTATTCTTAATTTCTGATGTTTTCTCTTTGGCCTCTGTAACAATGACAAGATCCCCGAGAGATTCCAATGGGGCACAGCCAGAGTGACTGGCAAGCAGCTGTAGCCCCCTACTGTGTCAATGTGAGTACTGAATGCCTTGGGGCTTTACGAAATTTCTGAAGTGGTTGTTGCCACTTTCTGCAAACGGTTGTCTTTTGAGCTTACCTTCCGAGGAGGTGTAATGAGGGCATCAGGATGTTTCAATTTCGAGGGCAGGGTCATACCCTTCAGGTGATTCCGCAAGAGGAATTGTTGGGTAAGTATTTGGCTGTGTGTGTTTGGTACCAACTAAAAAGCACTGGTATTGTTGTGATATGTAGTGTATTGATCCTTCTCTGGATGTTCTATTGCTAACTACTAATATGTATCATTCTGTGCTTTTTCTGTTTTATTCTTTGCTGTGTATGCTCTCCACTCATCAACACCAACCACCTGTGCATGGCACTGCAAATTTAATATTCTTGACTGGGCAAAATTATCTTGCATTGCAACTAGTAATCAACGACATTAGAATAGCCACCGAATTGTTTATCAAAGAATTAATGAATAAATGATAGAGAGAATCGTAAGGATGCCTAGTTTTCGTATTTTATTTTATAAAAAAACCCATATTTGCTCTGGGGACAGCAGCAGACAACGACGAATACTATTAGACATAATAGCAATGTGAATGGTATGAGATAAAAGCACCAAAAGGTATCGCAAACTATACAATAAAAAAGGTCAGCGTTAAGTAAATAGACGGAGAGACGGTTGCGTACATGTAATTTAGTGGGGTGCTGGGTCAACGAAAACCCAAGTAGTTATACTTGGCACTGTGTAAGAGGGGCTGTATAACCAGGACGAAATATGAAATGTCTTGTTTGATAATGACATTGATAACTATGGCGATCAGAAACAGTATGGTTTCCTACAAAAGAAAAGTGCAATATTCAACCCATAACGTAATAGATGTAGCTAGCGCGTGCGCGGAAATTGGAGTAATGACAACGGGGGTAGCGTACAGGAAAAGCGAGGCCGAGTATACCGTATCACACATTCCAAGCAACAAGTTAGGGGCCGAGTAATAGCAGTAATGGGGTAAGCTTACATTTACGCAGTCTCGTTGATAAGCGCCACGATCATGCTATCGTAAATAGTATTGGGACAAATACAACGGTAAAGAAAGGGCAAGTGGAGAATGGTTAGTAATCAAGATACGATAATAGCCAAAGGTGAAAACAATTATGAATACTTAATATTCGGTTCACATTACCGGCAATTGTAGATATTATACAGTGAGACCAGGAGCTGAACAACGAATCATCACTCCATGCATAAGACAAGAGATGCCTGCAACTTACCAGTAAAGATAAAAGAAGAAGCTAAAGAAGAAAAAGCCAACTTTAATGAAGCCTTCTCGCTTATACTCGGACAAGTGACGAAACACGACGGTCGGATCGTACAAGTGTTTCTTTTGGGTGACCTTGTACACGTTCCAGATCAACAATGGAGTGTTCACCAAGACACACGACCACGCGCCCATGAGTAAAAACAATAAGGTCAAGGTGCCATGGGCCAAAATTTCGGGTACTACCCACTGGTTCAGGGATTGGCAAAGTTCAATGGGGTTCATGTAGTCTGCTTCCATGTCTACGAAATTTATCACCTGCCAAATGATGAGGCACATGAAGCATCCGCACACGATCAACGCCAACAAATAGAGAAACATGGTTTACCGCCCAAAAAAAAGAAACTCTGCTAAAACCAGATGAAATATAGAAATGCAGTAAAATAAATGCAACGAAATACAATAGATTACGAAGTGAAACAAAAGGTGGGAAATGCTTAACCCACCATCACCTGTTACTCCTTCACGATAGCCACATTGATCCACAGTATTTTCATTAGCTGTCAGGAAAGGCCCATTCACGTGAACTCGATGGCGTTTGTAACCTCACAGGCTATATTTGCTGACACATAGGAGGCCCTCTCTGGTCCCCAGCGTTCAGTGAGCTTTTGAAGCAAATGGGTTAGGAAATAGAAAAATAAGGTATGGGTAATTTAGAGAGGAATAATAATAGATAGTGGTATAGTAAGGAAAGTAGAAGTAATCATAATGAAACATTAAACCAAATTCTGAGGCAGGAGATATAGCGGGTCATTCCTGGGAAATTAATGAAATTGCCCGTGTAGCCTTTCAGTGATTTTACGTTACTGTGAGTGAAGCATTCAAAATGGAAGGGGAGGAATCAGGAAATAGAATCACTTAGATCGGACATTACGAGAATACGAGCGCCGTGGAATAATAAACGTGATCAAGTGTATAAAATCACAGTATTGAGGCCAATATAGTCATGACTGCATATGATAGAACTCTGAGAATTCATTGCTCACTTAAACAAATCCACCGCAGCTTTAAAAACATCCAGATGTGGTAAGCCTATTACAATTGATCGAGGATAGACGCGTGTGGTGTATGCCACCACGCTAATCAGCATATATTTTGGGCGGATTGGATGCCCAACGAGCCTGTAATAAGTGATGAGGTCGTTCTCGCTACAGTATATCAGCATAATTCCCATGAATACACTGATACTAGCGCCTATCCATCAATTGACTCTTGGCTTATCCCAAGCAGTACGGGATAATGTGGGGAGACGTGATGCGGTAGTTTTTGACTGCAGTTTATGTTAGGCTTGGGTATAAGCGAATATTAGTTTCCGAAATGTCCTTGCCCGGCATTTCCGAGGGAAGCGATAGTTTAAAGAATTCTTCGGCAGTGTTCACCTCGCTTGAGATTTTCGGATACGTACGTTCTTTTATGATAGGCGACAAAGCAAGAGTTGTGAAGATAACTTCTTTTGGAACTCCTGCCTGCTTTCACCTGTTTCTTTGGTTTTACCTTGGAAACTTTGGTGTTCGCAGAGTCACCCAAGGAATCAACGCCTGACGACCTTGCGTGCATTACGGATTACAGAAATTCGTATTGGTGTCTCGCGTACTGGATTTGAAACTTGATTGTCACTAACCAGTCCGCTAGCGTTAGGCGGCCAAGTCTCGTTGCTGAAACACGTCCCGAGAACGACAGCAGAAAAACCACCAATACAACTCTGAGGTTGAACGGCATCGTTAGTGCGTCACTTGGTCGATTTTGGCCTCAGTGAAAATAGGCGAATAAAATAAACACAAGGAAAAGTGTACATACGAAAATCTACACTAGTCCACCAGCACCTAAACCTAAATACGGAAAAAAACCAAGGATAATTGAACAACGCATTACCAGCCAGCATCACTCATGGTTTATATAGGGCCTCTGTGGAAGTAGGAAATAAACTGCCTGGGCTACTCCCACTAATTCGGCTAAACATGAGTGAAAACATATATCCGCTGGCCACCGACAACCTTATCCTATCCCTCCCTCCCCCCAATGACATGGATTATTGCTTGGCCACAGGGCAGCATCCCTTAATCAAATTATTTAGTCTGACCCAGCATGGTGACACTAGTCACACCTAATAGAAATCGACTACGGCTCATTTAAAGGGTAAGGATGGAGAGTACCGGCTTGCACCTATATATCTATTTTTTTCAACAACGTGGTGATTTTTGGGATTGGTACGTGAACCAACCACGGTCCATCTGGTGGGGTTAGACAGGTACAGTATTTACATCTGCAAAAAATTACGTTGATCGACCAAAAAAACGAGGCTGTTGGCAATGGAAAGCCTAGTAGGGTGGTAAACCCCATAGTGGAGACCATTGTCAGTGGTTGCCAAGTACTCTATTTTCAATGAAAATAAAATACACATCTTTTTTTATAATATCCAAGCCAATATGTAATTGTATGAAGACGGACCCAGTTAAATTCTTCATGCGTACTGCTGCCATACCTGATAGATACTACGCAGCAGCACACAAGTAGTACTCAATACCAAACGCGAGGATGATAATCACTTATGAATTTTCGTCTCCTCAAAGTTAAAAATTTGGCAAGTAGGTGATAAATTTCGCCATTGGGAAAATGTCACTAGTAACATGGCTAAAAGCCAAGGAAGCTCACACCAGACATGAGAATGGTGATAGCACGAAACCACCCTCGCCTACCATAACTGCTTTACTATCGTTTTCGGCGAAAAAAAAGATACATGTAGCACGTAAATACAACACAACTTATCCGGAATGAGGGCACTATATAACACGACTTAAAGAGGTAAAAAAACAATGAAAGAGCAATGGGTGTAAGGGGTTTAAAGTTGAGCCAGATACTGTTCCACAAAATGTGCCGAATCGGACAATAGTCTAGGATAACCCATGACCATCACATGAGTTGCACTGGGCTGGGCTACATATCAGCATGCCACAGTGGATCTATAATACGACAGAATCCTGCTCATGCAGCACAGGGCAAACCCAGACTGAGTCGTTACGTTTTTAAAAATATTCACATTACTTATTTCGTGGGTACCAACTAATTGAGCACATGTCGCTTTAACCACTACTCTTACACTGTTGTGCTCTTAACGTCGGAATTACTTGCCACATTTACTTTATTTTTTATTGTTTCTATTCCATTTCCAATTCCGCTCATGACTTACTCTACTTCGACTATCCCGTTGGTACCGGGAGACGATGACCAAAACGACAAAACCTTGGTGCAACTAACGTTGGAGCCTTTGGACTGTGCCCAGATACTCGAGCTTGTTCGCGATCCCAACGCGGGGGCAGTGGGCACATTTATCGGAACCACCCGTGATACCTTTGACGGTAAGTTATGGTCACTGGCAACTCCGAATTGAATAATGGGCTTGACAAGAAGAGATACTCCAATATATATATGTTTCTTGTTGGTGAATGAGCGGCTAGTAGGATAGATACGGAAAGGTGATCAAGAGCTTGTTGAAACGGGGGTGGAAAATGAGCTGGAGATATCGCCATTTGGTTTAAATACCTGATTTATGAAACCCAGCGCGATAACCGTGTATTGTTTACTTTTTAATTTTATGTTTCTCGGGCCTCTTTAATAATGGTCAATGGCTAACAAACCCTGACGGGACTCTTCATCTTGAGCTGTACCCTGTATTGACGGCGCTGTGACTACCATTCTAGGAAAAGCGGTGATTTCTTTACAGTACGAAGGGTACACTGCTATGGCCAAGAAACACATCCAGCGACTTATTAATCAAGCACGGGAACAGTGGCAGCTTCGGCACGTTGCCGTGTTTCACAAATTGGGAGATTGTCCAGTAGGTGAAATTAGTGTGGTTATTGCGGTATCGTCCACCCACCGACGAGACGCATTGGAAGCGGTGCCCTTTCTGATAGATCAACTTAAAGCGTCGGTACCCATTTGGAAAAAAGAGATGCTAGAGGACGGCTCAGGTCACTGGAGGGCCAACAAAGAATGCACTCTTTCGTGATAATAACTTCATATGGCGGGTGGAACCGTTTATTTCTAGCTGGATAATTTACTTGGTCAAATCTTGAGGATTTTTGTTCGTTTCAAAATATACCTTTCAAGATGGTGGCGATAAGGTGACTTAACAAAACAGAATAATTACGGCAGAATCAGGGTTTAAGGCAAGAAGGGCTGGTATCCCAGGTGTAATCGCCACATTGATTCACATACTCGTGACACAAAGATGAGAAGTCGGTTCACGAATGTCCACATTGATATCCGAAAGAAAGGGAGAAAGGTGGACTGTGGGATGAGCCTAGTTTATTGGGATGAACCAGTCGCCGTTATTCAAGGGTTAACACATAGGGTGAATCACTCCACTCTTACCTAAGGACCAACATTTTAGAACATGGCCATGATGATCGCAGAGTGCTGTAAGATAAGGACATCAGTAGATTGGTTGAATATGGGTTGAATATCGTCAATTGGGTATCGCTGAGACAGGCTGACCGACATCTACATTTGTCAAGGCTGATCTGGATAAGTAAATAAAGGAGTGAATAATACCTGAAAGCAAAGCAGAGGACAACAAGGGTGTTTCCTATTCATCCATCATAATTACCACTGAGTAAACGAATGATACGCCACATTACTTTTATTCACTGAAAAGAGGGGTTACATACCGAGTGATGACATCCATACATTGCGGGTGGGACATACCATGTAATTTTTTTGGCAAGGTTGGGTTATTGCCTGCAAAACATGGCGTTTGTAGAGGCACCGTATGTCTGAGTCCTTACAGGTCAGTTGTACTGTGGTGTCCACGTGCAGCTTTGTAGACGCTAATCACACATGTCCACTCTTCATAAAACAAACAAAAATGGCAAGAGGTATACCATTCGCAGTGCTTTGGGTTACCATTGCTCAGCAAGGAGCCACCGTGGCGAATCTATCCATCTTGTCTCGTCAACTCACTTATCTTATCGGATTGGCCGTCAATAACTCAAAGAGAAAGAGGGCAGAGCCAGGAAAACCAATGTAGCTGATCTTCTCGTGATAGACGGCCCAATGGTATGGCAGAGTAAAGGAGAATGTCCCATGTCCCTAGCCTAACAATAGTCTTGGTGTAAAAAAGCCTGTGCTACCAAAGTGGTCTAGGAAACTTGTCTCTGACTTTTTAGCAACTCTTATCATTCCCATATTTTCCTACAGCAACCCTTATATTCATCTACACCGGCCTTGCTTTCAGTTGTGTATCCATCCGTGAGTTTCCATATCGCTACTTTCCAACAGCATCCAGTTGATTACCTTGGCTTTTGTGCTATCCATCCATCTACCCTGCCACATATTGCGACCAGGTACAGTGTGTTTTCCAATGGTAGTTAGGGTACCTTAGTTGAGAATATCATATCAGACAATTGTGGTAGCCTTTATTGAAGGAGGGGGGAAGTAGGAACCCTTTTGTTTACCATAATCAACCCAAACCGAGTAGAAATAAGAGGGGAAGTGAATGAATAGCACTCAAGTGGTGAATGTATTCCATGAGGAAAGTACAGACCCTGTGAGAGGGTGATGGTGGGAGGATTTACATTTCTAACCACTGGGTGGTTTTTTTTCCTCCCATGAGTCCCCCCTTCTCTGTCCACCAAAATGTGGTGGTGTTTTTTTTTTGTATTCAACACAAGGGAAAAAAATAGCCCACTGTAATAATGGTTCTTTACCTTTCTTTCATTCCTGTTTTATTTTTTTCCGTCATTAACCACGTTATTTTATATATATAAATTTCTCTCTCGCTTTATTGTCTGCTACTTTTCCACTCTACGGTGTGATCTTGGTACAGTGTGCTATCTTTCCCTCTCTTTATTCCTAGTGTCTACTAGACAATTGCATCCGTGGTTTGACCGTCGTTTTTCGCAGTACTTTTGTCATCAACTTCTTCGCACTTTCTCCTGTGAAAGAAGCGGCGAGTATGTTTGAAACTCGACCCCCAAGTATATAGCTTCCCAACGCTACTCATCGATATAAAAAGGAGGGGATTTCTCCTTTCCATTCGTTTTATTTTATTGGTCTTTGGTTTTCTATTATTGTTATCGACTTACGTTCTCATCCGACTGTGCAGAAGATTATTTGAACTTTGCTAGCCTATCATCATCTGGCTCACAGACGCCGTGTTTTACCCATCTATTTTGATTCAACTCTCTGCTGTACCTCGGTTTTTTACCTGTCTACTGACTCCGGCAGTGCTTGTGTGACCTTATCTTACTCCATAGTGCGCGGTGTGTGCTTTTTCTACATTTTCAATCTGGTTCTTTTATATAGTGTGCTGACTGGTGAACCCTATTATCTCACATTATATTACTCTCTCTTCCGCCTGTAACATAGTACTGTGTCAAAAAGCCCGCGTTTTTTCTAGTATTATTTTTGCAGTAGTGTAGAGAAGCTTCATCACACTCGCTCCATCTTTAGTGTCTCTTGTTTTTTCGATACCGTACCCTGCGTTTACTTACAGGTTTTTGTCCTTCGAGGTCACTCTATCCGTTGCCGAACGTTGTGTATTTCACCTATAGTGTACATTCGGAGCTGGTCTTTATTTCCCTCCATTAACGGACTATTCTCTGAGCTAGTTGTTTTGAATAACGCTGTGGATATTGGTACCGGTCTGAAATAATTTAACTGTTTTTTTGTCTACTTTTCTACCAGTCACCACTATTTTTACTATGGCCTCGAATTCAGTGCCAAACGATGTGACCAGCTGGAAGTCCCAGTTATCATTACCACCCAAGGACACACGACCTCAGACCGAGGATGTGACTGCCACAAAGGGTAACGAATTTGAAGATTACTATCTGAAGCGGGAATTGTTGATGGGTATCTTTGAAGCCGGTTTCGAACGTCCATCGCCTATCCAAGAGGAATCGATACCCATCGCCCTTATCGGTCGGGATATCCTCGCTCGTGCCAAGAACGGTACCGGTAAAACGGCCGCCTTTACGATCCCCGTACTCGAAAAGATTAACACCCAAAAACCCAAAATTCAGGCTCTTATCCTGGTCCCCACTCGTGAATTGGCTCTCCAAACCTCTCAAGTCTGTAAGAATCTCGGCAAGCACATGGACGTCGAGGTCATGGTTAGCACCGGCGGTACCTTGCTGCGTGACGATATTCTGCGTCTGAAGAGCACCGTGCATGTTATCGTGGGAACCCCCGGTCGCATTCTGGATTTGGCCGGCAAAGGAGTCTGCGATTTGAGCGAGTGCACGACCTTTGTGATGGACGAGGCAGACAAACTCTTGAGTCCGGAATTTACGCCCGTCATTGAAAAACTGCTGTCCTACTTCCCTTCAGAGCGCCAGATCATGTTGTATAGTGCCACTTTCCCGTTGGTCGTCAAGAACTTCAAGGACAAGCACATGATCAAACCTTATGAAATTAACCTGATGGATGAGCTGACTCTGCGTGGTGTGACCCAGTACTACGCCTTTGTGGAGGAAAAACAAAAGGTTCATTGTCTGAACACCTTGTTTTCCAAGCTCCAGATTAACCAGTCCATCATCTTCTGTAATTCGACCAATCGTGTGGAACTGTTAGCCAAGAAAATTACTGAATTGGGCTATTCGTGTTTCTACAGCCACGCCCGCATGCATCAACAGGATCGTAACCGGGTGTTCCACGATTTTAGACAAGGAGTGTGTCGTAACCTGGTCTGTTCCGATCTGTTGACACGTGGTATCGATATCCAGGCCGTAAACGTGGTCATTAATTTTGACTTCCCCAAGAACGCCGAAACCTATCTACACCGTATCGGTCGTAGCGGGCGCTTTGGTCATTTGGGCTTAGCCATTAACTTGATTACTTACGAGGACCGTTTCAATCTGTACCGTATTGAACAGGAACTGGGTACCGAGATCAAACCCATTCCCCCCGTGATCGACAGGGCCTTGTATGTCGCCCCCAGTGCTATGGATGAGCCCTCGGCGAACCAGCAAGCGGCCAACCAAGCCCAGGTTGCAGGAGCACTTGCCCATCCGCAACAACCTCTGAGCCAACCGAATTACGAAGGCCATCACCATCAGGGACAGCGCCGTTCGTACCAATCATACGGGTATAATAATGGTGCCAGTAATGGCGGACCCCGGTATAATAACCAACCCCGTTCCCACCGTGGAGGTGGTGGACGTAACTACAACAATTACCGCTACAACAACGGCGGTGGTCCTCATAATGATGGTCACCCGGCAGCTCCGGTTCCTGGTCCTCAAAACTAAACATTGTGTCCGTTAATACCGACTGTCTTTTATACTACAGAGATCGCGTAGTTACTTGATCCCTTTCCTCGTTTTAACCTCAAAATATGGTATGATGCACAGACTTGTGGGTTTATTAACGTGGACTCAACGGTTTGGTGTAGCGTGTGGATGTGTGATTACGAAGATTACCTTGCTCGCGTAATGTTGGTGTCTCTTTGATTTTATTTTTCATTTTATATTTTCTAGATAGTCTTTATCATGTCCCTGACCCTTTTTTGCTATTATCAGGTGGGGAGTAATATTTTTTGCTCAACCATTTCGTTTTGTTTGCCTGGTTGATTTAATCCACAGTTCCTCTGGGTAATCTCTTCCTCGCCTTTTCTTATGGCATCACCAAGTATATTATCTTCATTGGTATCACCCTGGTTGGTGCTATTGTTACGTTCCTTGTCTTGGGTAGACATTCTGGTGTTGTCGTATGACGTGTGGGACCTTTCAATATTTTGCCATTGCCCAATTCTCCGTTTGATGGGTAGCCCTTGTTTCCCTTACATCATTTACGGCATTCTTGCTTTTTGTAGACTATTCTGACCAGTGTATTGCCTCCTCCCTTTCCGTTTACCCTACTGGTCAATGAGGTCATGCCTTTGCCCATTGTCCACATGGCCTTTTATCAATTTGTTTGCTCCTTCTTTTTGTACGGTGCCCAAGTCCCTTCAGGGTACGTCGATTAATTGAACCCCTCCTGTCCCCCAATCGTTGCCATCGCCAGAACTACTGAAGCATTTTAGAATCATATCATCCAGATGCATAGTTCTGTCCGTAATGATTATTATCAAATGTCTCCTTTTCCATCTTTCGTCAATATTCCGCCCGACATATATCGTTTCGGTTGCCCCTTCAAACACGTATCGTTGTCAGCTAAGGACCATGCAGATGATTGCTGCTCCTTGTTTCACTGCTCGTCTGTCATATTCTTTGTATGAAGATGTCATTCCGCTATGCTATGATGAGTATTCCCCAGTGCTTTTTTAAACGCCCGTGTTGTCCTACCTACCGGTTGGGACTACCCTTGTACATGGGCGTGATTCCCCCCTGCCCTTATGAATCGTTGTCGTCTTTAGCATTGCGACTTTTCTTGGCTGATTAACTGTGAAGAGCCCTTAAGTTGTACCTGGGATAATTGATAGGAGTTGAGCATTGTGGGTAAGACTTTGTCCCCCCTTTTTTATTGCCTTTCCCCTCCCATTCTCATAGCCTATGTGATTAGGAGTGCAATAATCCACCCAACAAATAAAAAGACATGTCGTTACATCACATTTCGTTGAATTTTATTTTGAAAAATCAAAGAGTACTCAATTCTTTGGTAATTTACGGATTGCTTGAACTTGAGTATTCACCAGATAACCGAGTGCACATAACCAAATGTATTGCGTTAATAGAAATGATGTTGACTCTCCGCTATTCTTATGTCCTCTGTCTTAAAAATAACATACCGGAGTCACACTTTCGAAAGTTTCGTTTATTTAAATTTGAGAAAAATCAATCCAGGAGTTCAAGCAGCACAGGGTAAAGTTTATGCCCACTAGGTTTGCGCAACATCGCAAACAGTTTACCAGAAATAAGTTGCTGGTTAACCGTAACCATGGTCAACAACCGGGCCACCGAGCAGTACCCTTGGGCCAATCCGTAACCGTAGTGCAGAGAAAATTGACCGTTTATTGTGTACCCCAAAGGTTCGCTGGTCGTAGCTACCGGTGGAGTAGACTGCAACAACGAGTACTCTTGGGCTTGTTGTTTACTGTAATCGCGTGCGGCTAAAAGTGGTAAATTTAGGGCACCGGATAGTTGATTAACCAAATAATCCGACGATGAAGACGAAAAATTGCCTTTTTGCAGCGATCGCTGCCAGTGGGCATAAGCCCGAGTGACCTGACGTTGCTGTTTGATGTCGTCAAACATTTCAGGGGTAGCGGGGTAAAGAATGCAATAGGGTTCGGGAGTGCCCCGAATTAGATGATGTACTTGGACCCGCACTAAAACTTGACGAATATCCAGCTTATTCAAAGACGGGTACGGCCCATTCTGGGGATGTACAGATGAATTTCCGATGGGCAACAATAGAGGTTGCACACGCTGTTGGTAATAATTGGTTAATCGATGGACCAAAGCCCCACGCAATCGGTCAAGGGTAGAGGCCTGACTCGACAAGGTGTTTTGTGGATTAGACTGAAGAAGGAAGGTCTCGAGTAATTCTCGTAGGGCCTGGCCCCGTGCTATGCAATACCGGAATGAATATACGGTTGCTGAAGTCAACGGTTGGCTTATTTTCTCATCTCCTTTGTTCTGTTCATCTGGTACCAGTGTGTGTAGAGGAGCCTCAAAGGGATGGGTGATGCCTAGTTTTTCATAATTAATGCGTTTTCCAGGTGGACGCTTCTCGTACTGAGACTCCAGCTCCGTTTTGATGGTGGCTTGCTCTTG
Source organism: Dispira simplex (assembly GCA_027478255.1). NCBI lineage: Eukaryota > Fungi > Kickxellomycota > Dimargaritomycetes > Dimargaritales > Dimargaritaceae > Dispira > Dispira simplex. The sequence goes on along the minus strand of JAOPJG010000331.1, from coordinate 15,721 downwards.
AGTAAATCCTGCGTTGCCCGCCATATCAAACGGGTAACAGGATAACCCCGCCTCGAAATGATTGTTGCGGTAGTCCCGAATACCACCTACGCGAACCCCCGCAAAGACCAAACATTTCCAAAAATCGGCCCCCCATCCCTGGGGTACAATGAGGGTCCATCCTTGGGTGAACTCTGGGAGTACTCGGGAATTACAGCTGGTACCCCCCAACGAAGCACGCTGCAAGAGCAATACGGGTACGATGGCGTCCTGAGGAGTGGGTTCTAATTTGGAACCTGGTACTAGTTGATTGGCACGCCGAGAATTCAAGTCGTGTTCGGATACTTTACTAGACAGGAGGGCGGGATTAGCATCCTGGTCCCAGAGTGTTGAGGCGGCCAGCTCCTGCGGCCACTGAGTCAGCCATTCACCAGCCTCGGGAGTAGGAAGCCCGCCCTGTTGTATTACCCGGACATGATCTACCGATACTTTGCTTGGAAAAGTTAAGCGAGGATCGTGTACATCGAGCCCCAAGACTGACTCGGGTGGTAAAGAGCAAGTGGAACGCAGAGAGGATATCTGTTTCCACAGTTGAGCTTTCCGGAAACCCAATGGATTTTCGGTCGTTTCGGGCTGCACTACGTTGAGCAATTTTTCCAATAGAGAAATCGTGTGAGGCCCGGCGAGATGGAACATGTTCAGCTTTCCTGTCAGATCGTGAACCACCACATCGGTGGATGTAGTGGAAAGTAGTCCAATGGCGTTTGTGATGGCCTCTGTTACTTCCTGTTTGGCTGCCGGATGTAGAATTAGCCACACCCGACGATTAGAAGGTGTGTCACTAGCAGAGTCAACCACCATGGCTGTACTCGGAGCTAAGGAAGACGACTCAAGGGGCTGCCACAATAATGTCACCGGTGCGATATGATCAAACGGAAAACGCAGTGGATGAAATAATTGACCGGCATACTGATGGGCACCAGACACGTACCGCTCATGGGTAAAGGGTAGCAGCGTGGTTGGATCCAACAACATGGCCAAAACTCCCGCCAACGTAGACCAGCCTCCACGGAGTTCGATCACCGCACAATACGACATGTCGGTAGCCAAAACCAGGTGTTTAGTCGCCCGGTATGACGCCTTGATGCTACGCTCATTGTGGTGTTCGGCCACCATACAGCCCCACCGCTGTACCATTTTCATACGTTTGGCATGCCACATGTGCGTTTCCAACCACCGTTTATCACGCTGACGCCGTTGGAATTCCTCGGCAATATTTCCCGGGTACCGTCGGGTACGTCGACTATTCGGTTTCTTCTTTTTAACCGCCTTGACCCCACCACTTTTCGCCACTTCATGTAGCGCCTTTGTCCGAAGTCGGTACGGCAACCGTTTGACATTATGACTGGCCGTCCGACGTCGCAAATTACGCGGCAACGTTTGCATCGCTCGTACATTGTTAGCCAAACGTGCTTGGTCAATGGCCTTTTCCATAGTCATAATCTCCGCCGCCCGGGCTTCTAGAAACCGATCTACGCTGAAGAATGGCGGGATTTCCATCTCTTGTTTGGCTAGAGGGGTCTCGATTTGGCGATACTTTTTGACCCGCTCCCAGCGTTTTTGTTTGCCTGTGGAATTTTTACCCTGGTCATTCGTGCCCCTACCCGACCGAGGGGTGGCCTTTGAGGTTTTGGTTCCGGAAGAGGTATGGTCCATGATAATCGGTAATCGCTGGAAAAAAAAACAGTGCCAGTAATTTGACTCTAAGAGATAATATAACTTTACTTGTTCGGCGTAATAGAAAACGAAAGAAATAAGGAATTAGTGTTGGTGTTGAGTATTACCCTCTGCCAATATCTAGTGCATTCATATACAAGTTGACTAGCATTAGAAAAAAAGTCGAGAAATTTCAACCAACAAAGTTCCCTCACCTCAGTCAGTCGATTTCAGCATAAAAAATGAAAATAAGAGCAAAGTCCAGAAATATTGTCACGTGGTATATATAGACATGACTACAATTGGATCAAACGTAAATATTTTCGTGTTGGTGTTGCTCGATTCAACGAGAGTAGGTATTGACGAAATGAATTCTTAACCATGGTTAAGAGTTATAATTAAATAAACTAGATGAGACAGTCATCTATGGAATTAGTCCCCGACCCTCTGTTTAGTCTGCCTCTAATATCTACAAAGGTTCAGATATCAACCGCACATTGTCACTGTGCCAGGATTACTTAGCATTAAAAAATTAAAAAGTTGCTGTCGGGATAAATCATTATTTTATAAACTTATTCGGATTTACCCAGGATGGGTCTAAGAGTTTCTAACGTGCTGGGATAGTAATTCCGAATGTGCCACACCACCTGCCGTAGCATAGTGGTTTGCTGGTGAGTTTGTAAAGGGGTCAATAACGTAACCAAAGTTTTATGTGAGGGATTCCTTCCAAACTTTTTTCGATCAGATCGTGGTAATGTTGACTTGGAGTTCCTGTGAGCGGTCTTCCGCGGTGGCCACATTTCCTGAGTAAACACTTGACACGCCTTTTCGAAATTACCCATCCGGCACAGGGCTTCTAGGTACGAGTTGAAGTTGTTTTCGGTAAGTTGGGCGACGTTGCCCTGTTGTAAAGTATTCCAGAATTGGACCAAGAGTTCAGACTGGCGGTGGTAACCCAAGGCATCCAATAGCACCGAGATAAATACCTGATTTATCGCCAATCCGCTTTGCTCGAATTCACGCCATACGGTAATGACCTTGTCGATATGACCAGCACGATTATAACCATCGATTAGCAATGTAAACGTGTAGATATTGGGTGTAGGTGATGTTTGTTGTGAACCCGCTTTGACCGGAGAGGAAGTTACCTCTGTAGCATTTTCCGTAGATATATGAATGCCATCGCGTTCACCCTTGGTCCTGTGGATCGGTTGGTGTGTAGAACCTGTGGATGCCCTCCGAAGACGATGGTACCACCTTTCCATGTCGCGTATACGACAGGTTTTCCCGTAAAGGTAAAGGAAAAAGTTATAGATACGTGTTGGAATGACTACGCCATTGCTTTCCACTCGTCGTATTAGTGCCTCGGTGGGTTCTGGTCCTTGTTGCCGGTACATACTTTCAATTACGCCCAGCAGGTTCACCGTATCCCGCTCGGACGAAGGAAGCTTCCGGGAATTCACGGGTCGGGTAATCTTTCGGGAAGAACGAGTAGATGGAAACTATGAACCACCAAATGCACAACGCCAAGCAGTATAATTAACCATAGCCACAGGAATGTAAGTTCAGGAAATATGTGAGTAAGGTAACCGAGGGTGTGACTTTCCCAAACGGCCAGCAAATAAAAGAAAAGCTCATTCGGGTTTTGCTTTTGGTCGTATAACTGTGCGACAGGACGTACCTTTTGGTGTGTTTGCGCTTGCTTCAACATTTTAAAAGACCTCAAGGAATACCACCTTGATAATGGAGCCAAGGGCACTATGAGAGTTCGTATAGACCTATGGAATATTATATTCAGCATACTGTAATTGTCTCTGTACTATAAACAAAGTATCAAGTGTCCAATGATATATATAAAATGGGTGAAGGAAAAAAAAATAAGAAAATGTTAACATGTGCGATCCCTATAAAACTGTTGTCCGATAGCTTTTCCGGAAAAAAAATTATAAATTTGACAGCCCACTATAGTAAAAATATCCCCAGAGAAATATCCGTTTTGGAAAAAAAAAGACCAACATGTGACATGCTGAATTGGCCGAATTGGCAACAAAAACAACCCCTTACAAAGTGGGGCCGAATGTAGCATTTTCCAGGAACATCGCGAGAAAAAAAATTGCCAGATAACCATAAGACCGAGAGGGGTATTGGAATTTAAGTAGATACAATTCAACTCACTCATTTGTAGTGTACACTGGTACATTTTATTATTATTAGTGGTTTTTATATATATACATGGAGCAATGGTGATAGTTTACCACAGGTTTCAGCGATGAAGCTGCTTGTTGGGTGAAAAGGAAAATGTATGGAAATGAAAATACATTAGTGAAACAAGATGCCTAGCAGAAGTTAAGGAGTCACCACACTTGAGGAAAGTGCTGCCTGGTGGACATGTCCACTATCCAATATGGCAAGTCGGCCACTGGCGGTCCGCACTACCCCTGCTGGATAAGGGCCGAAATGAAGGGATTTGGGAAATAATTATCCACCCATACTCACTTCTTCAATTCGCCCAGCCTCCATTTTTCCATTATCGCCTTCTACCAAGAACAATCGGTTGGGAAAAACGGAAATATGATGCGTATATTCCTGGAAACCCACAGTTGTACACGGCAACTCTCTATTGGATTGGCCGGTTGTAAGACGTATATCACCATGTGGGTAACACAAGGGAAATTATTTGATAATTTTTGGTCTAGTTTTGGTGAACCACTGCAGAAAAAAGGGATGAGGCAATAATGGGAGAGGATGGGGTATGTGAAAAGGGTCTATACGAGGGAATGAAAAGTAGAATTGACGAGAGAGTACACAATGTACACCGCCATCCCTGATGACCGTTATTATTCTTCCGTTCACGATGAAACAGGAGAGACTGGATGAAGATCAAAAGTAATGTCGTACTATCTTCTATTGGCGCCAGGTGGAAATGGACATGGTGGCTTGTGTAGAAGTGGTCGATTGGGCCAAGGAAACAGTACTGGTGATGGGATGATACGCAGCGGAAGATACTACATGGTAACCAGGAGGGGCGCTGGATAGCACCGGAACCACGCAAGGGTACCAATAAACCGGTGGGGGGTGGGTAGGAAGAGATGAAATATCTGTATTGGTATCGGCCGGAAGGCTCACACCAGAACACGACATCGTCGTACCGGATCCCCCGGTATACGAGACCGAAGGTGTAATGCTGGGATAGTTCAATTCCAAGGGCGAAGGCACTAAATTAATCACTGGATGGGCGGGAGGATTGGAGTTGAGTTGGTTAGATGATGGTGTCCGAGCGGGGGTAATGGCCAACAATCCGTTACTGGCACCCGCGGCTATTGACGACACCAAAGGATACGTCCCAGTGGTGGTTGAGTATTTAACTGGGAATCCCATGGGGGAAGCGGGTGGGGTAAGCAAATGGGCGAAACGTTGTAGTTGTTGGAGCAGTTGGGCTTCGGTAATTTCGAACTGGTAGTTTAGTAACTGCATAAGTTGCTGTTCCATTAAATTAACCTCGGCTAGAGAAAAATTCTCGCTAAACCGGGCCCAGTACTTGTTTTTGGGAGAGGCGTCATTAAGATACTTGCCGGCCAATATAAGGGACGCCAAAAATATGCGGTGATTGGTGCACGTCATAGCTGCATTGTCCAAAGAAATAGCAAGTGAGGGTAAATTTTACCGCATGGGCATCGTCAGTCGGGTCAGTTGAAACGCGTGGGAAAGCCGACAATGTCAATGAGTACATTGAACATAACAGGAGTGGGATAAGCATTGGGATTAGTAGACTGTGGTGTAGGTTAATGTGGCGAAGGAAAAAATTTGGCAGCACTCTAGACGGCGCCTTTCTCATGGTTCGGAAAACCCGAAGGGATTACAAGAAAAGGCCGGGTCAGTTGAAAAAAAAGGCGATCTACACCCCTCTCCCTCCCCTTTCGTTTTATCCACTCGAAAGCCTCTATAAATGGCTCCTACACTCGTACCAGTGTGCCACCAACGATGAGTGGCTGAGTGCAACTGAAAAAAGATCAACAGTAAAAGTTGTGCGGCAAATAGCGTATATAGCGACTGAAGGCTTGCTAGTTGGAAGAGGGAATATGTAGATGAGAGTAGAAGGGGGGAGAGGGTACATGTCATCCATCGGGTGGGTGAGGAAAGTCTCGGTCGGAAAGGAAAAGTCTGAACTGAATGCATCACCTAATGCTCAGGAGAGGAAAACTTTGACATAAATCTTGTGCACAAACACATCTGCACTCTCGGTGGATTGTCCCAACAAGTGAGGAATCGCCTGTGGGTAATAATGTACACAATAGCATTCTTCCCCCCCTCTTTTCTTTACTTCCACCTATTTACAGAATATTCAACACGGTATCCGCCAAGAAAACGACCATTCATCCAGTGTATCAAAAATTCATTCAGCTACTTACCAGTTGCATTACTAGGCATAATTTGCTTGAGACGATCCAAATAAACCATGGTTGATATGAGTGTTCCGGCGTTCACCCGTGAACTCACCGCCAATTTGGAAATAAAGCTGTGCATTGGTGGAACCTTGACCGCATGAGCTGCAAAGCTGTTGGGGGACGTTGGTGAAGGTGTCTGGTACGGCAGGACATTGCAGGCGGTGTGGGCAATGATAGCTATGACGGCTGGGGTTACACCGACGTCGATGACGTGATAAAGTGGATTTTGATACTGAGAACCCAACATTTTGGTATATATGAGGGAAAAAAGTGTAATGTGGACCCTCTAGCTAAAACTGGACAGGGTAGCAAAGAACAGTTGGGTGTATGAAGCACTTCCTTACGAGGAAGAAAAATTGAAGGTCGTAACCTCTCTCGGGCTGCAAGTCAACAAAAAAAATAAAGGTCCGACGAAAGACAACCAACAAGTCGGCAATGGCAGTACCGTATAATGCCCGGTGGAAAAACTGAATGGGTTTACTGTGACAGGTTATATCCAAAGCGTGATGTTCAGGCCGTAAACGAACCAAACGCTATACTGTAGACCACTGTCGAAGTGAAACGAGTAACGTCAAGTACTAACACAACACAAGGGACTTGACAAACTAGGTGATAAATGGTATGTTCCGTACTAATTTTTTTATCTGGTCCCAAAAAAAGCGACGTTTAAAAGCGAGAGACGGGTAAACGCGACGAATACAGATAAGTTAGAAACGATAGGTTGTAAGGACAAAATAGAGAAAGAATAGGGCGGCGAAGGGAATATTAGTACAATAGGACTATTATTTCGTAGAAAAATGAAAGGGAATATAAACCCTTGACGAGTTTGAGACTTGACAATGAAAATAATACATAAAAATATGATACAAGACAGAGTATTAACCACACTTATTTAAACTAGAGAAAATCGCAAGGGCAAAGAAATGAAACATTGTAGATCCATAGGGTCACTGGCATGTGCGCAGCATACGGGAAACCTTCAAAAGGATACCGGAGCGGTCAAGACCTTTTATATGAAACCGAAACATGATAGACCCAGTCCGATTGTCTTGTGTAACCGATTATACAAATGTTGAGCACACAGGGTGTTGATCTATTCTGGGCTGAACGGAACTTACCTATTGGTTTGAGAACCATCCCCTTAAAAAGGTGAGCAGACGGGAATCGGCTAAAGAGGAAACAGGAATTACCTGCACCAGGCATTCAATTGACCTCCGTTGGGTCGGTAAAAGAGTGGTTGTAAACGTGATATGGGTTTATCCCAATGGCGAATAAAAAAAACCTGTGTGGTTTGGGCAACTCGGCTGAATTATAGAGAACAATAACGACAAATGGCGATATGAAAGGGGATAATTAAAGTGATTCGGGTCCAAAGAAAGGTATCTAGAACTCTACCAAGCGAGAAAATCGATAAAGAATACTCGTCGTGAATGTTGGGCTCCACGGTTGGTACTGGTGAACAAAGAATAGGAAAAGATTGTAGAGATGTGAGTGCCTTTAATAGTCCACCGGTTGGCGTTGTACAGCGGCTAACGGAGTGGTGTCGGCTTGTGTAATGGTGGCAAGCCCTCTCTTTCTTCCTCTCGGAATGACTCCACGAAGACCTCGTCCGGTCAATACTACGCCCCAAGGATTGATGAAGTGCCCCACAGGCGGGGTGAGGGGTGGTGAGGAAAAGATCACAAGAGCGATTAAGCTGGCAATGCACTCGATTATCTCACATACAAAACTAGACTGAAACTGTGGTGAGATAGTGATAATGGTAATATAATGTGATCTTCTATCAACACAACAAAAGGGAAGCAGAGAAAAAAGGATAAGGAGACCCGGAGTCAGGAAAAAAGAAGAGAAATGAGGTATAATGTGCCAGCACAGTCATGCACCACGTTTGACACGACGACAACACATGCACAATGGTTTACGCAAGACACGGAATGATAAAATGCTGCTGTACCTTTGGTGAGTCAGGGGTAAAAATTAGGTTCTTCACCCATCCTCTATGATATTTAACCCAAAAATCAACCAAAAAATACCTGTATAACTTTGATGGTAAAAAGTCACGCCTCTATCCAGGTAAGTTAACACAGAGAAAGAGTGGGTGAAATATACGCTAGTCCCAGAGTGCCCCGTTAAATGAACAGGATAAAACAATATAGACTGGACCCTTCAAGGAACCAAGGTGAATCAAATACAGCGACAAAACACGAAGGGGGAAGGATGAGGGTGCAGAAAAGTCATACACACAATGTTTAACTATGAAAAAACAATCGAAGTACCACTTGATTCAGCACTAGATGAATATTATTCTCTTTCATCAACTTCAAAACCAAGAAATAGATTAAATGTAAAAAATCAGGATACACCAAAATGAGACCCGTCTTACCCTCAGTGCCTTTTAACTCACTTGGCCCTCAGTGATGAATTTTGCTTCAAGGCTGAACGTGACGTATAGAAACCGTCCCAAACCAACTCGGATAATGAAGAGAGTAGGAAATATGAGCACTGCACAACGTTTAGTTCGGCGCACGCAACTTGACCAATCGGCCCCAGTACATCTTAGCCACAAGCTTGGCTCGTGGTTGGGTAGAATATTAGGCAAGCTGGGAGGCGAAGACTATTCGCTTCGCCAACCCGTTTACCCACACTCCTCCTCCCCCATCATGCCTGTTTCTCGTTTTTACTATGCATCAAGATGTTTTAGTTATTTTCACATCCTAGATATAGGCTTGGCGGTTTACCATCGGACAGCAGACCGGTGCGTGATGATTGGTAGATGTCACATACCAAGCGCCCACAGTTTACCAACAAGTGAGAGAAGGCCGATAAGTGAACAGAAAAAAGTGACGGAGTCCATAGTAGGGAGAGGCTTCGGTTGTGCCACCGTTGATTCCGAAAACCTTTACTGTCACACTAACTAACGGCGCGGCTTTTCTCGAGTCGACAAGAGGTTTTACTTTAAGGGACACAGCCCTATAGTAGACCTCCCCCCAACCCAATCATTTATGTGTCGCACGAGGTGAGTGCAACAATTCTTAGTATATAATTCATCCTCGTTTTTCTTCAACGAGAAGTGGGAAAAGAGGGAAGAGGTTGGTAGGTACTTTCAGCCCTATGGCTAAAATCCTGTGGTTGGGTTTCGCTTGAAACCGTGGAGGGGTCTACTTGTTCATGCAAATATGTCCACTTATTTCTAACTATCGAAATCACTTTTCTGCTGTGGATAACTAAATGGAAAACAGAAGCGCTGTGTGTGATCTTCATACCATCTCCCCACTTTTCGATTAACATGCCCATATAAAAGTAGAAAAAAAACGAAATGCGGTGAGTGTATTAAACCACGTTATCATTTGGGTGACGATATCTCCCCTTTCCTCCCCCCTTGTTAGCATTTCTAGACTCCTTATGGTACCTGGAACCGCAGCTATAACATCAAGCCTTTGCGCCAGAAAGGAGAACGAGGGAACACAAATTGTGCGTATCTTCTCCCTTGACCCTGGACTTGTCCTAGTACACATAGCCAAGGTTCTGTTGTGGGGATACACGCTAGGGCATCCGCTATGAGGGAAACACGTTACTTAGGGTAGGAAGGCATTGAAGGGTGAATGCACATTGGTTTCCCGTAGTGCAGCGTGGGGTTCCTATTCAATATCATTTTTTCATAGATATTCTAGTGGTAATGGTGGAGCAGCTCATTTTGGGATATATCCCATTTGGGCTTTTTCGTCATAGGTAGATACAAGCTACCCCTAGGGAGTCCAACATGTTTTTTGATTGTCATTGTCATATTTTTTTACAGGTCTGGACAGACGACCAACATGATGTCATAGTTACTTTTCGAGAAGAGAAAGACGTTGTACTGATCGTAGAGAGAGGGAAGAGTATGAATAGGCATGGTCAGTCACAAGGGGAACTGTTTTTTTCCCTTCAGTTTGACGGAACATAGGTAAAACTGTCTCAGTCTCCAGGCATGGCAAGGGAAGGATTGTGCGACTGTGTCATCAATGACAAGTCTCTTGTACTGAGGGTGTGGAAACGCAATCCCCCCCCTCTCCTGAGTCCTATAGTGTATTTCCCTTCGAGTAACTAAAGTAAATATATTGGAATGCATTGGAGTACCCCCATTTTCTCTGGGGTCCACCTGAATCGTTCCAGACTATGTTAATAGATTCCAAGAATTTGAGATCCCAGGGATTGTACAATACGTCCCTTGACTTAATGGTGGGCTTTGACATTCTCACCTTAGTACTAGGAGCCCGAAAGGGAGGAGTGGCCCTTATAAATTCGCATTCGGAGCTGACTTTCCTAACCATATATCATTTTATATTAGTCAGGGGAGATCGAGATAAATGCCAGGGAAGTTTGAGGTAAGGTAGCACTATCCCTGTGTCATGCGTCTCATACCCATCTTCAATATAGTAAGGGGGACCTCAGTCCAGGGGTGTAATTGCTCCGAGGATTTCTTCATCAAGTTAGAGATGGTACACTATGACACTTTTTATTAGCTGGATGTTGGTTTACTTTCCCTAACATCCTCCACTCATACATTTCTGTGATTTCTAAATGACTGATTGTTTTTCGACCATATAGTGAAAAATCTGCCAAAGTTGAATGGGTTGCTCAGAAAATCCTATTGGTTAGATTCATAACTGGCACATCTTTGCTCTAAATTGCTATATACATGAAAATAGAGTACCCTACAATATTCCCTGCCTTCCCCCTTGCTACTCACTGATTGGTAATGGAGGGAAATACACAAACACAAAAAAAATACTTACCTATCAATTCCCCTTGCAGAATCGCCTGAAGAGTATGACCCTGCCCTCGGAATTGAATCATCCTGATGCCCTACTCACTACACCTCCTCAGAAGAAGGAGAGATCATAGGACAACCGTTTGCGTAAAGTGGCGACAACCACTTCGGAAAAATATCATAAAATGCCCGAAGGCACTTAAAACTCACGCTGATGCATGGTAGGGGGCTTCAGGTTATCAGTCATCCTGATCAAGCCCTACCAGAATCTCTCAGAGATCCCATCGTTATTGCAGAGGCCAAAGAGAAAGCATCGGAAACTGGGAACAGTGGTAACTTCTCGATTCCGGAGACACACGGATGGGGGTCCATCAACCACAGACTCCAAACACTTACATGCAAATCACTCTGGGGTACGTCATATATAGAATTGATAATCTCTGGAGACTCCCAACTTACTGTGTGTTGGTGTGGTGTGAACCCCAGGTAACTGACGAAAAGGAATTAACGATGGGTCACAACCTTCACCCAGGATTAAATATATAATACCAAACAGCAAGAAGAGCGTTAGAAATCGAAATGTTTAAACAAAGAATATAACCAATAGTCCAACGGATTAAAAATAAGATAAGCTGAATATCGAAACTGAATGAATTTGGTGACATAAGTGAAATTGAAGGTAATCAAAACCAATGATACTTACTATTGTAATAGAAATAGAAACGAAATTAAAATTGGAATTTCCTGTTATACAAACAGAAATTTGGGGACAGAATAAATTACGATTGCAATGGGTTGGGTGCTTGGAGTTACAGAAAACAATAAAAACAATAAAAATCACTTACCTTCTACAGAGTCAAGGGAAGAATTTATACTTGTAAAAAATTAAGTAGAAAGAGAAATGTATACCGAAAACTGTATCCTTAGTGTACCAAGGACGCCAAACCCACTTAAACACCGGCATCATTTAACCAGGTTTAAATACCAACATAAATTCATCAGAAATACTGACGTCAGAAAAACATAATCTGAAACTAATCCAACCAAGCACCACAGAACCATAGTTGGTTTCACCGATTCGCCCCTTCCTCTCCCCTCTCCCCTTTCATCTGGCCGATTCCTGGTTACTGACTCCCATTTCATATATACTTGTGCAACGCCCTCAGGTGGGGCAGCCTGCCTGCATGACTTGGCCTCGGAGCATCATGTGATGCTCTGGCCGTTCAGGATGTATTGTTCTCTGTTGTTGTTATAGTGTAAATGGTATCTCCACAGTGGTGTGTCATCAGTCAAGTATAAAATAAATTGTCCACAATGTAACTAGTACATTTTTGCACCAAATCTCTATAGTTGAAAAAAATTTCCCAAATAGATTCTCCTTGGCAAATGCGATGTGTGCAGAACTGTCTTACAAGGCCGAATGGTGGGAAAGAGGAGATCAGCCAGCAGAGTAGATTTAAATAACATGCCCTGGTATTAAGAGCAATGGATCCGCTTAAAACAGTATTGATTAACCTGGTATCCAGCACTCCATAGTTTCTTAAACCATGTTCAACAAGAAATACTTTCTTTATACATAAAATGTATCCCTTTCGTTCTTAACCTATCAATACCCACAAAGGAGCCAAACTGAAACCATATGGCCCATTAACATCAACATCAAGCTGTGCCTTCCTGATATCCTTACCCTCTCTCATCTTCAAGGATGGATTCACTCAAGCAGAGAGGAAGGAGGAACCTGGTCACAGTATTTTTTCCCGAAATTACTTTTTTCCCCCTTTCTATCGTCCCCCACCCGAGAACTACGAGTACTGTCGTGTAACCTTGATTAGTTGCTATCCTTGGTTTAACCTCCTCACTGGAGAGGTTGGGGGGGGGGGAGACTCGTACGCAATAGGTAAACCTTCTGGAGTCACCTCTTTCACATTTCCATTTATGGTTATCACGCTACCCAATAGAGGCCACGCGCTTTCACAACATAGGCTGGGGGTGGACGGTAAGGAATGGGATTGGAGTTTGGCCATTACTTTCGTTTTTTAATATATCTTTTTTTTTAGGAAAGGGGCCCGGTAGATGGGGTAGCCAGTAATGACCATATAATAAAATCCAGTATGGACATATTGTCCTATCTCTCAACTTCATGTAGATCTCCAGAAGCTATGGAACTGGTGTGATGAGTTCAGATTGGCATGAAATAGTAATTATTTATAGGTGGCGGTTACCACTATTTACCCACCCGGTAGGGGGAGGGTTTACGAACTTTGCTCATTGTAATAGAGCGAAGACGGTACCGTTCTCAATAATCCGCGTTCTCTGTCCCACTTATACCCCAATGTGCCACTATATAATATCGGAACCTTGGTATGGTCATTATTGTCCGTTGGGGATTCGGAAAGAAATAATATTACATTGTGATAACTTGATAAATTTCTCAGTGAAATATCTTTGCAAGAGAACCGGGTTTCTAAATTGTGTGCATAATTATTCTAAATACAATCGGCCATTAAACACCGTAGTGTGACTAGGATCTCCATTTATGAACGGAAATCGGCTTGGGTGCTCATATCGGGCTAAGTTAAAATGGTGGTAGATTTTCGTACCAGAGCCGTACATAATTACCACTAATTTTTGGTTATAATTTCTTTTAAAAAAAGGAAACTTGAAGGCGGCAGTAGAGTATCTGGAAAGTACTACATTTTGTTCGATTTACCTCTGGAAATCCCCTCCTCCTGGCATAATGATGTGGTACTGGCCTACTCGTGTGCGATATAAAGAAGGCGATGGTGCTCGGTATAATCAGATTTCCTGGTCTCCTTTAATTTCCAGAATTACTTTCATGATTATGTTATACACTGGGTTTATATGGTCTTGAAAACTTACATGGGGAGGGTTGAACCAGTGCATCAACGTAAAACAGGTACGCTGATTGATTTAACAACAAAATGACTCTCAACACAGATATATAGAAAAAAATGGGGATACGATTTATACAACTCACTGTTATTCTTCCGAATACTATACTGTGCAAAGGAAATTGTGAGCAGTGAAAGGGAAGTTTGCGGTGGGTAGTCGACACTTTCATGTTGAGACGAGAGCACGATTTGCAGTGCCATGCAAAGTTGGTTTGTACTGGTAGGCGGAAAGAATGCGGAGCAAGGAATAAAACAGCAGAAGTATAAAATGATGCGTATTAGTGGGTGTCAATAGAATATCAAGGTAACGATTAATACACGATATACCAGACAATACCAGTGCATTCTGATGGTGGCTCACAGCCGGATACTCGCCTGACGATTTCCCTTGCGAAGCCACCTGAAGAGCGGCCCTAGCCTCGGAATCGAAGCATCTTAACGCCCTCATTACTCCTCCTTGGAAGAAGGAGAGGATATTGAACAACCGTTTGTAGAAAGAGGCGACACCCACTGTAGAAATTCACGAAGCATTGGGTCCTTGATTCCTGCACCAACGCTTGGTAAGGGACTGCATGTGCTGCTCGTCAGTCGTCCTGGCTGTGCCCCGCTGGAATCTCTGGGACCTCGTCATAGTTGCGGAGGTCGAAGAGAATGAATCGGAGATTGAGAACAGTAGCAGTATCCTGATTTTATCACAGGTTAACAGTGGTTCTTGTTTGCGGGTGCAGTGTGCTTTTCAGCTAATAAGTCGGTTCTGATACAATCAATTTTAGACAGTGCTGTGAAACACATTGGCAGAGGGCTGGAATGGCCAAGCAACTTGTAATTGGAATAGTAGGTGATTTACACGAGCCTTTGAACCACAGACTCTACAGCAAATGCGCTGGTCTTCAAGCACGAATTACTTCCCTCCTTACTTCGGGCGTTGTTCAAACACTAATCAGACGCAAACTACGTTTCTTGCCAGAGTGACACTGTGCAGGGCGCTAGTAACGTTATCCAGGTGAGTCTCTAGACGAGTGGCACTGGAGGCAACGAAGGTACTGACTGTCATTGTATGTGTAGTTTTCTCATATAAACAACCACTAACCTCTCTATTGTGTGCCCACCGACGCCAACCCCCTTTGACGTGGCACCGCAAACTGAGTTCTCACTACAACGCAACCATGTCGGCTACCCGTTGCAAACCGAATTATCATTGAATGTGCAAAATTATCTTTCTTACCCGCAAATTCTTTCGCAAAGTGCAGCTCTCTACCAACACCACCATCTCGTCCTGAATAATGCACCAACGATATAGACTTGAGTATTGGCATTGGATACCCTGGCCACCCTTACGTTGGCCAATAAATTGAGGATACGATGATATGGGTAGTTTTATTTCGACTAAATAGGGATAAATCCGCCGAAGTTGAATGGGTCTCTCACAAAACACTATTGGTCATGTTAAAGTTGGCACATTTCTTTCCTCCAAATTTCTGTATAGTCGAAAAAAAAATCACCCATATTGCTATGGTAGGCGATTTCCTGCTTGACTAATATCATTATACTTGCACAGACATGTCTATTTCGCTTAGTTCCGTTAAATCACATTACGGGACATGACAATAGGTGGATATGTTACGTTTATTCCCAGTTAAAAAGGCATAATGTTGGAAACATTCAACGAATTGCAGTTTAGGCACAACGAACCCATATGGAGGGCCTGCTTTCATTTACACATTGACCTTAGGAAATCATCCACAGCATCGGCTGTATCTTGTTTAAAATGCAGAGGATCTTTTTCGGTGTTATTCAATAATAAATTTATCGAGTCGGCGTGGAAAAATCTGTGAGATGATATGACTGATTGTTTTTCGACCATATAGGGATAAATCCGCCAAAGTTGAATGGGTTGCTCACAAACGTTATTGGTTAGA
>JAOPJG010000330.1:0-28049 GCA_027478255.1 Dispira simplex | reverse complement strand
CAGGACATAGCTAGTTGGAAGTAAACTCCCAACCCACCACTGTTGGTAGTGAGTCAAGCACTGAGTCTTACTAACTTAATCATGTGGAATATATAATCAAATGTATCACTGTTTCATTCATAGCTGTGGTGTTCACTTTCATTATAGCTAACTAAGCGTAGAGGGTTTATTGTATCCAATGGCGGTGATATCAGTAGCGAAATGCAAGGATTACACAATGGTAACTGACAATAGGGGTGAATTTTTTTTCGACAATATAGAGATTGGGTACAACAAGCGTACCAACTAAGATATATCTAATAGGATTTTATGAGAGACCTACTCAAAGCTGGTGGCTTTATCCCTATATAGTCAAAAAAAAACTACCCATATAATGACGGTAGCGTACGTTATCCCTTTTTTTCTTGCTCTTGTTAAAAAAATGTAAAAAAGGGAGGTGGGCGGCTTTTTTTCTTCCGTCTAAATCACGTGATTATTCCTGTAATTTTCTTTCATCCAAAACGCTATAGAGTCGAAAAAAAATATTCATTTAGTTCATCAAATTGACTAGACTAGCAGAATGTACTCTTGACTGATTTCCTCCTGTAGTAGTTATAATGCCAGAAATTCAAAGTCAACTCTCAAGCGATAATCTCAAGAATCCACACCATCCCAATGTGAACGAATTAAATTATCAGGATTTTTTTTGATTTGAAACGACACCTATCGTGATGTCGAGTCTTGTATATTTATCTGGAACTCTTGACCCCGCCCGGCCCTTGCAATATAATGTTTGATATTATTAAATAATAATGCTTGTCATTTGGACGGTATAACAAAGTCAAGTGACTTCTCCATTTAAACTTCTTTGATTAATAGCCAGCCCATTTTCACTGAAACCGATTACTGTACCCATGGCACGCCCCAATCTCATTCGTTGACTCTATAAGCACAAAGCGAAATACCTAATCCAGGTGGATGATTTTTTTTCAACTATATAGAGATTTGGAGCAAAAATGTACCACCTAAAATATAACCAATAGGGATTAGTGAGAGACCTATTCAATGCTGGCGGATTTTTCTCTATATAGTCGAAAAAAAATTACCCAGGTGGGTAAGCTGCCCACTGGTATTGGTCGAGTATATTTCCCCATCCACTTCCGAGCCTTCCCCTTTCTTTGTATAAACCTCCCCCTCTCCCACCCGACTATAAAAGTAGTGAGCCGTGGACCCATTCTACTGGAAACTTCTTGTCTTTGCTGGGTGGTGTATTCGGGCTACGAGGCTTTACAACTTTGTGATACTTTTTTAACGAGTCTTGTCTTCTTTTTTTTCTGTATCTGAACTGTACCTGTTTATTTTTTTGGAAATATAGCCAGCGTTGGACTTGACGAATATGTCCAAGGAAGAATACCAACTCGTGGACGAAAGTCAAGCCCACGACGTCGACCTTGACCGCACCCAAGCGGGAGCCCGTCGACGCACCACCCGGTGCTACTTGTTCATTGCTTTAGGTGTGTTCACCCTGGTGGGCTTGCTTATCGTGGATGCTAACGTATATCTGACCAAGCAACATGCCCGAGAAGCCGTCGATAACTCATTAAAAACGCCAAACGTAGATACGGAAGTAGGCATGGCTGTATCCATCGAGCTCTCCACTGCAAGTTATCCCCAAATAATCGAGGAACCGCAGGAGGTAGTTGAGAACCTTTCTTCCCCCCTGAACAGGGTCGGTACGCACACCCGTTTGGGAACCGATAAAGTGTACTTACTCAACTTGCCCCAACGTAAAGACCGTTTACGTAGTATGGGAATCTTACTAGAGTTTTTACACATCCAATTTACGGTGTTCCCGGCCACTGATAAGGAAGAGGTCAAATCGGAACCGTTGTGGATCAGCGGGAAAACTGGTCTACGCGATGCCCAAATGGCTTGCTGGAAGAGCCATATGCGTATCTACGAAGACATTGTGAATGACCCTAAAATCCAAACCGCCCTTATCTTAGAAGACGACGTGGATATTGACTTTGATATCGCCAACAAAGCCCAGATGGCCCTGGACTCCGCCAAAAGTCAAGACTGGGATATGTTGTACGTGGGTCATTGCAGTGGGTTTGAAGGGCACAAGGAAAACGAACTCAACGCTACAGCCCATCTGTACAAGGCAGAGTACCCTGTGTGTAGTCATGGGTACATGGTCTCTAAACAAGGTGCCCAGAAACTGCTCCGAGAAATGGCTGTACCTCGTGGACCACTTGATTTACACATTGTTGGTTTGACTAAAGATCATAAAATTAATACCTTGTCCCTTAGTCCCCCGTTGATTACCCAATACCATTTTGAAGGAGATACTTCGGACATTAACACCGACGGTGTAAACGGTATGACCGGCGGTAATTTGGACCTTTCCACCCGTAACCGACTCACATTGTTTAACCTTGACATCACCCGTGATGATTACGAGGCCCCACTGTAATGGGGATCACCACTGTCTGCTTAATCCACACTTTTTTTGTGCGTGTGAAACCTCGACTCCTCGTTTTTTTTAGTTTTTAGTTTTCTGCCGTCCTATACGGTGCGCATTTGTTGTTCTTTTGTTTTGAGCGTTTCATCAATATCTACATGCAATTTTTATTATTATTTTTTCGCCACTCTAATGCGGCGAATTTTCCAAAATAACAACTTTAATACATTGTAATTTGCTAATTCAGGTTAGTCATAACAATACACTCTTTTTTACGTTGACAGAGTTGCTCCATATTTAGAAATGAATAACTGTACTGTCTACCTATTATTTTTTTCTGCCGTCGTACTTACCCACTCGAAGATCTATTCGGTTCTGGCCGTCAATATTTTGGTTCATCCCTAGACAAGATAGGAAACGAAAATACCAAACCAATAACAACGGTGTAACGTAAGGACTTACTTTGAATTACCATTCTTATGATTTTCCACCAGCATTGGCTATGAAATAGCTCGTCGCATATCCCCAGGTTGTGTTACCCTCTAAGTCCTTATCAGCTACCTTTGGCGTTGGGATTAGTCCCCCATTGGCGATAGCCATTGTCTACCAGTATACCCTCTCTTCGATAACTTTAAGGTGTACTGATCCTCCCAATCATGGCGTCCAATTACATCCCCCCACAGCTATTCGCCTAGAAAAAAAAAGGGGTAAAAAAACGAGGAAGGATTAGCCCAGTAAATGAGTAGTAATGATGGCAATCATCACCTTTTGATGAGCCTTTTATTGCTAAGCAGCACCCACTAATCGAGAGTAGAAGTAAATGAACAATTTCAATAAAAATGGGATATCAATAATAAAGCCATGATTCAGCGGGTAGGAGTTTGTTCATGGTGTCCCAATGACGCTCTGCTGAAAGGATTTGCTCGTGTACCAAGGGATTGTACCGGTCGGTAATGGGTGCTAATTCCGGAAAGCCGTGTTCCTGAACGATTTTATCCATGGACATCAGCGGCCGGTGTCGTAGTTGATAAAATGCTTCGTTACGAAGAGATGCCGTACCTAACTCTTCCTTTGTGGGTTTACGGAAACCCTTAATAGGCATGTTCGAGGCAAAGAATACCTATGAATTAAATTCGGTTTGTCGTGTCCGTCAATTACAAAGCAGGGGTATCACACCGAGATTAACAAGGTTATAAAACTAGATACTATGCGATTGCTACCACTTTGCTTAGATTGACCCATCTTCTACCAGATCTCTTTTTTCTTTACATTCTACTTACATAATTAAGCACCGCCATGGGATCTTTGGTCGATTCTGGATGGCACACGACATGGGGGAATATCGCCGTTAGGGTTTTCCACACGTAGAGGAACGCACGATGGTTGGGCGGCATATGTGACCCTACAAAGTTGAGGGCTAATATCCCGTCGGGTTTGAGAATGCGTTTGACTTGCTCGAGGGCCTCGACTGAAAATAGGGACGCCGGAACCGAACCCCCGGCAAACACATCATGAAAAATGTAATCATAGGTCTCATTTTGGGCTACATGCTCGATAAACGCCCGTCCGTCCTGAAGATATACCTGATGGGGTTCCTGTAAATCAAAGTATTTGCGGGCAAAGCGGTATACCACGGGATCGATTTCGACTACATCCATCAACACACCCGAACGTTGCAACGAATCTGTACAGATACCCACGCCTAGACCTAGTTGTAAACCGCGTTGGGGTTGGCTATCGTTTTTGTTCCTCCCTTCCACCAAACGGGCTCCTTCCATGGCGTAAAAAGTGATAAAAATGGACTCTCTGGGGTTATCCCAACGACCCCCGATAAATGAGTATCCACTACGCAATGCCATATAGTGTTGTTCTTCGTTTTTGATTACCGAAATCCAACCTGTAATCGATTCATCCCTGTCAACAACTCGGATCGGCAAATTGGGCATGGGATTGAAAGAAGCGGGGACAGACGCGACCTTGCAAACGGGCTCGATAAGACTGCTGCGAAGTACCAACAACAATACCGTTACGCACGGCACCAAACGTTTCACCGGTAGAAATCCGAAAAGGCTCATGGTGCGCAGAGAGGAGTCAGGGTTCTCGTTTTGGGTTAGATAAGATTGTGCCATTGCCACTACGACGGCCACAACGGTAATCTGAATGGCAAACATGAGATTGGTTTCACAAGTATGCATTGGGTTTAGATAGGCTTTAACTACGGCACCCGTAAACCACAGTCCAGCGAGTAGAGAGCCCTGCATTGCCCAGTAGCGTGGGGTCATGCGTTGCGTGCCAAACAATGGATAAAGGGGCTGTACACTGGCCACTCCCACCAAGAAGGCAGCGGGATACCCGTGGGCAAGTTGCGTTAGATGAGGACCAAGATACGGACCCCAGTCTATTCGGTAAGGCAACAAATGGCGCACCAGGGTCGGACTAACGGCCAGTAGCGCCGCCAGTACTAACAATACCTGCGCACTTGAATGGATTCCGCCCAACACTTTGGACTGGACTGGTGTTTGAGTGTGAAACCGTCGCACATTGGGTTGACCGAGAGTCCAGCCCAACACCCCACCCAGGGTGTAAGCCAGAGCAGTGGCGGCCTCAAAGTGTAAATAAGAGAATACGTTGCCGTACATGGGTTCCGTAATCCGCGGAGATACTCGTAATATGACGCCCAGCGCCAATACACAGGTAGCTAGCATCAACACCCGTAGGGCTTCCACTATCAAACCAGGACCCAGCCACGTTTGAATCGCCACTGTGGGGATGGGCAAAGGAGTTGTCTTGTCGGCTGGAGTGGATGGGGAAGTCTCGGAAGACTCGCCATGCTCGGTAGGCGGTCGGTGACGAAGAGACATTGCGTAGGGCCCGAAAAGGACAAGCGGTTAAAAGAATAGTCCGAAAAGTAATGCAATGACCAAAGTAACTTGAATAAATATATGGGTGTATCGGTGAAAAATATCCTAGTGAAACAATGAACAATAACTCACTCAAAGTAGAATAAAGAGCGAAAAGGGCGAACCACAGGAAAGCAGTTGGCTTGGTTTCGAAACGCTCTTTACTGCTGAAACAGTTGGATCTCACTCCTTGCTCACCTATACACGCACAGTCTATTCAATGTACTCCGCCCAAAATAACAAGTTGCTATGGTTTTCGCTCAGCTTTTTTTTTGGTTGATACCAAAGCTGTTTCTTTAATTTATAATCTATTTTGCATATTTTTTCATACTTTGGGTTCCACAATCCAACTAACATCAAGTCCAATTCGACCCGTCATCCTTTTCCTGGCCACTTGCACTTAATGGCTGTTACCATGACTCAGGAACCCGTCCAAAACATGTGGCAATTCGCCGTTGTCCACGGCTTTTTTGTGCGTTTCCCGTTTGTACTAGGCAATCAGACCTTTGATCCCAACGAATTTCTAGTGTCTCTCAATAGTACCTCTACTAAAGACGACAACGACGACTTACTCTACGCCATAGTCCACGGACTATTCAAACAGCTGTTGGTAAAAACAGCCGTCACCCACGAGACATGGCATAAAACGCTGATCAAGTACCTTGTCAGTCACCAATCCACCACGCCGTGGTTACCCGCCAATATGGTCAATCGGATATCCCAGGACTCGAGCGATTTTAATACGTATTCCGCCCCACATAAATTATTACTGGTGTGGTTTTTATGTGAAATGGCCCTTGCTAACGGTCGAGATATCCACCAATTCATTGATACCGAAATGAAAAAACCACTGGGTAAACCGTCTACATTGCCACGTTTCGTAGTAGAGCCCTTTTACGCCGATAGCAAGCATTATTATTATTATTTCGATGATCAGTCACCCTGGGTTTACCGTCAAACCGATCCGTTTGAAGACCCAGTAATCTGGGAAGCCGTTACTACTTCCCCGGAGGAATTGAATGACCTAATTAGTGAACTGGCCCTGTCTAAAAACCGTAATCATCGACTCTTACATCGGGAGTTGAGTACAAAGATACGGCCGGGGGTGGAAACACAGTTGGCTAAAAAACAACAGCTAGAAAAGGCCAAAGTACGTACCGCTTTGTTACATCAAGATGCCGAAATTTTGGAAACTCGCACACGGGGTCGTAAACCGAACGTTTCCTATAATTTCGATGATGATTGGATGGATGATATTTAATTAAATTGTGAACTCTACTGTCCCTGGCAAGGTAGGTGGTAGTGAAAAACAATTGTATTTCAACGTGGACGCAAGAGGAGACACTCTATCACGCCTATAATTTGTTGGATATTGAAGATATCAGCATTTATTGGTGCAGACAACAATAAAAATGAGTAAGCAGCGTAGGAGAAAATAGCGATTGGAATGTTTACGAACGTAAGGATCTTTCAAAATACCCGACTTGCTATTAAAGCCGGAGTTCGTCCACGTGCTGTTTGAGGAAGACGTACCATCCCCTGTACTAAGGCAGGAGTTGAACAATGTGTACCTTTAAAAAGACGAACAGTCCCCATTCAGAACAGGAGAAACTGATGGAGACAAAGTGGAACGTTTTGAAAGCCCATGGACCCTCACTACAGCACGTCCCTTCACCTTATGTTCCCACCATTGGTCGAATGTCTCTGTATTAGCCACACTGTAGTTAGTATACGTTTAGTTCATTATGTGATGTCATAATTTTAAGTTGTATAAGTACGAGAATCTATCCTCTCAGATATTCCTTATGTGTAATAAACATGCCTGTTTTAAGTATTAAAGTATTTGACAACTCTCAAAGGATATTTCTATAGTTAAATTTTGTAGTTCCTGCTCGTAATTCTACATTAGAATACCATTACATTGTCAACAAGTATACAATTGTACAACAGTTGGCCTAGAATGGTCACACAGATGCTGTGGACTAGGACCGCAGAATTCATCGACACTGCCGTGCATTGACCATCTCTTGCTACAGGGGGCCTTTCTGGCGTAGGAGTTTTTTTTCTACCCCCTGCGTCTAGCGTCCCAGCGTACCAATTGACACCCTATGTAATATATCTGTAGGATAGAATCTCTTACATTTTTTTTTATATTTTTCGAATCAAGGGCCGTAGACTGTTACTGCTCTTCGTTGTGGTTAATATGGGAGAAGCAGATATAAAAGGCACCATCTTACCAAGGGTTGTATTTGAAAAGTACTCAATAAACACCTAGTGCCTTTTTATTGTTATATGGTCGTTCTTTTTATAATCTGCTACAGTTTTTTACCCCGCTAGTCTTACCACGTAGTTCATCTTTCTACTTTTGTCAGTATGTCGGTCTATACTGAGCTGAGTACGAATGTCGTTTATCGACTAAATAATTTCATTCCATCCTTTACCGGTAGCCTCCTTGATATCTCCTGGCAGGAATGGTTGAAAAAAGCGGAAATTGTTCTAAGCCAGTTGTTGCCCCTGGCGAGTAAAAGCACCAAGTATGTCGCCATCAAGTTGCGACTGGATCTATTAATTCAAGTGCGGCTCCGTCGACTCCGAGTGGCTACATATGGGGAAATGAACGAGTAGATGACGGAATGGTACCCTAGAATACTATGGCAGAGCTATTATCACGAGCAACTCGTGAATCGTACCCTCTTTAAAGGACTGGACGTAATTGAGGCCATTAGCATGGCAAAATTTGCTGCTTCTTATGTGGAGTTGAGTAATGAAGCGGCAGCTAGGATTTATGATATGTCGTGGGATCAATTCTGGAAAAGTCTAAGGCTTGCGTCGAATTCTAGAGTGCACACCTATCAAGTACTGACTAATGATTTTAATACCTATATGGAGATGTTTCGTAAAGCAGCGCGGGACGCCAGAAGTATGGAGTACTAAAAATGAAAGTCGTTTTTTTTCACTTTGTTATGATTTTTCAAAAATCGCTTCTAAATAAATGATGCATTTAAAAAGAATTGTGGTATCTGTGTATTTAATAAAAATATCATACCCCCTACTCATTTATGTGTTTTTTTGATCGATATATAGTAACAAACCCATCCCAATACAACACCTGTTTAATAGAGCGGATTAGAAAATATATGGGTGATTTTTTTTGACTATATAGAAATTCGGAGCTAAAAATGTACCAACAATGACATAACCAATAGGATTTTGTGAGAGATCCCTTCAACTTCGGCGGATTTATCCCTATATAGTCGAAAAAAAATCAGTCATATCGACAAGATTCAGTCGGCTGTAATCCATCCTTAACTCAAAGGTATTGGACCAGAATGGGGTAAGGTAAAATTGCCAGGTTTGTGCTTGACATTATTTTATTTTTGTATTTCGATGGGTAGATTGACATTCCGTTTATACATTCAACGTTGATTCTATCAGGAACGCGTTACTTTTTCACATTCTTTCCAGTCAACATAATTATTGCCATTCTTAATATTCTTATACCATCATGTCGCAATTGAACAAAGTACAAACACTGATCAAACACCTCACAACGGGCGCGGGTGCGATCCAGCTACCTTCCCAAGTAACCAAGGTCACCCTGACTTATCAACTCGGCAGTCGGGTATACGGTTTACGCCATTTCTTAAAATCGGCGCTACCACGGATTCAATACAATAACCCTCAAGTCCAGGTGAACTTAAATCGGAGCGAAGAGCCTACACCGCCCAAACTCACGGTGGAATTCACCAATGCTACCCAAACGGTGGTGGACGTCAAAGGGCTGCATTCGGATAAGATTTACCAGCGATTCGTCGACGTTACGGCCAAACAAACTGGCAACTCGGCCAGTAATACCGCTTAACGGATTCCCTTTACAATTTTAGTTCCTCCACAAGACTGTAGTTGGGTGACCGACCCAGTCACTACTGCTTTAGTGCTCATTGTTAGTTTATATCGTTAAAATGGACCTGTGTATTATTGGCCCTGAAATGAATAAAAATTGTTCACCCTTCCCCTCACAACTCCTTATTTATAGTCAAGTTACCGAGTGACTGTTGTCAACTCCTTGAGTCTGCCATTTTGCTCCTTTACATTCGTCCTTTTTTTTACTTGTCAACGGGATAGCCGTATTCTTAATAAGAATGAGAAGGGATTATTTATAGTTGATTTCTTTACCATTTGTGAACCCCCATGACCATTCCACACCTTTTAAGATATTACAGTAGTTGTCTTTTACAATAATAAGAACATGTCAAATGTACCTCCTCGCCCACCCCCTGAACCACGACCCCAGCAACCCTCACTAATATCCGAATCACCAGGCTGTGCCTTAAGAGAAGAATGGCAAGACCTGGTCAGTCAAAATTTACCCAGGGTGTTTTTACCCACTCTCGACGCACTTGACCAGCAATTACAGACGTTGGTTCGTCGTCAAGTTGAACTCCACCATCGTCTTTCAGAAGCCTCCCAACAGAATGGATGGGGAGCTCAACCCGAAACCATTCCACACGTTGAAGTGTTGGAAAAAGTATGCGAGTACAAGGCCAAACTTCACCAGCTACGCAAGCGTATGATAACGTTAGAGGGTAAGAGTGGTCAGTTGACCTATCGTACCAAACGACTGCATGCACTTCAAAGCCAAGCCAAACAATCCCGACAACAATTTATGACGCAGCAGTCGCAGTTGGACCAGACTATCGAGGCCCGGCGGGTTTCACCGACACAAACAACAGGTACTTTGGAACCAATAACCTCTGTAAGCCATGTGGTTGGAAAACACCCGCTGAGTCTCAAACCAACCACATCACCCTGTGCCAATGATGGCGATCTCGGCCATGTCTCTGAGGCCAAATCAGCGACGAGTGACGATAATAATGGCACTATGGCCGCACGATTACCTTTGCCCCAGACCGATACGGAAACAATAGCACATTCCCCAACTCCTTCCAACGTAGTGCGTCGGACACAGGCCACCCAGAAAAAGCGACAACCGCGCAAGGTGACGATCGACTAATACGGCTATGTTATATATTATTGCTTTCGGTATCATGTGGACATTGTATTATTTGGATAAGTATATTTTATTTTTATTACTTTGCGGATAAAAGAAAGAGTGGCGAAATCTATCCAACCAATTCGTAGGATGAATCTACAGGGCACGACGTCCTACTTTGGGCAATCGAATATCAGATTTCCTCACTTTCTTTGAATTATTGGTGGAACGGGTACTATCGTAGTATAAACTAACCTTTTCATGCCAAACTGCCCCAGAGTAAAAAAAAAAGAACAAAGTTAAAAATACTATAGTGAAGGTGGACAATTACCGACACAGTTCGGAACTTGGAGAATAATAACGTAGCTGCAACCTTATAGGCTAAAGGTTAAATTCCTTGCATGTTTCCTGAATCTAGGGGTATACCTCTGCACTGATCTCCAAACGGAAGTGTCCTTTCGACTGTAATAAATTAACGACTGTTTTTTTTCAGTTCATATGCCCTCCGTATATACTTATTTAACCGGGTACATACACACCTTATAAATTGAGAGTGCTGGTGGGAATAGACGCCACCAGTCGTACGTCCCGCTTATTCATCGTGGGCCAAGCGACATTTTTTCCACAAGACTTGTTTTGTTTGCCTTTTACGCTGTTACCCTTTGACGAGTTACGCTTTATTTACCTCAAAGGTCGCTAAATAGACGCCCAAATTCCTATTCTCATTCTCTCTTTCTTCACTATTATTTATTTACTATCGATAAAGTGGGATATGACTAGCGGTCCACTAGTACGCTTACTCTTCGGCTTAGTGGGGTTATTGGCGATAGTAGCCCTCATCCACATCATGATTCAGTCGACGAGCATGGGCGACGGTGGTTTACGTGACCTTCGTAACATCGAGTCCAGCTCTTATGACTTGGGCGGTGGACTAGGACACCTCTACTCGGAGTTCAACCATCCCAAGGCCTCTTGGTTTCACGACAAGGAAAACTCGTACGTGATTGCGCCTGCTTTGGGTAACGAAACTGCTCGGGCTTTGTTGGGTCAGTCCACTTGGCGACTTATTCACACTACGATGGCCCGATTCCCTTTGAAGCCTACAGAAAACGAAAAAATGGCCCTCAAGCAATTTATATTCCTACTCTCACGCCTCTATCCGTGTGGTGACTGGTAAGTAATATAGAATGTAGCTATATCCTCAGGTGTAGCTTGCTTTGTTGGAAGTAGAGAAGCTAGGGGTACTGCTTTTACCGCACCTTACCATGTAGAGTATATGAAAATGGTTAGGAAAGGTTTAGCTATTTTTTTCTGATACTAACGCTGCGTCTGCATTAATTGGTCTGTGCAATCTCTCGCATAAAATAACCAACCGTTATTACTACTATCGTAAAAACCTGATAGTGCACAGCACTTTCAAAAACTATTGCAAGAATTTCCACCGCACATGGACACACGCTACGACGCTGAACAATGGGCCTGCGCCGCCCACAACCGCGTCAACAAGCGTCTGGGGAAAGAGCTGTTGGACTGTTCCACAGTGCGTTCTCTCTACGATTGTGGTTGTAAAGAGTAACGATTACCGTATTCCTTTCGTTGTAGCAGATTACTACAGCTGGAGAAAATCGGTCTGTTTTTTTTATTTGATGTCTGAACCTTGTGACTATTTTTTGTCGGTTGTGTTTCCGTAGCTCCTCATCACATTTTTGTACCCTAAATTCATTGTCCTTTACGAAGCAATGAAATAAACCATATTGGTATCAACTACATATCACACAAGTCATTGCGGAATTCAACCAGGGTTTTACTGCTGTCATTAGCGTCCCATTGTATAGTTCATAAAATTGTACCTTTAGCTACCTGTTTAAAATGGTCAAACGTATACATCGCGGTGGATGGCAATGCGAATTTCAGTGACGTTAACTTCACTAATAACTAAAATTTCCAAACAATCCCAGGTCAGCAATACGGAAGGTGTGTAGCAAATGTTTAAATATGGCCAGAGATGTTTTAGGGTCAGTTTCAGCAGTCATATTGCGACTACTGCTACTATTCGGTGCAATGATTACCGGATGGTTCATGGACACTACAATATCGACGTGGAATTCGTGCAACCGTAGTACCGCGACGTACACCAAGACATAGTTTTCCTTATCGGGACCTTTTTCGTGGAATTTCGATACTATCTGTTTGCCTGTCACCATATAACACACGGTGGTGGACGGCAGCTCCGGCACATTGTCGTCAGGAATGGGGTCGTCGGATAGAATGGCGAAGGAGCTGGCTTCGTTATCTTCGGCCAATTGTTCGAAATGAAACTTGGCGGACTCAGAATCCGGTACGTCTACCTTTTCGAGAATTTCCACAATGATACTTTGGTCAGTGTCGTCCTCTACGAATACCTCTTGGTGGTCCGGAATGTTACGGTAGGTACTGTTATAAGTTCAGAAGATATAAAAAAGCCTAGGATAAAATGGGGAGGGTTAGATTATATATATATTCCATCCTATGAGTCCGGAAGAGCCCACAAGTACATGTAATATTGAGCTGCTATCTATGTATGAGGTGAAAGAAAAAGCCCTAGTTTGGCAATGAAAGGTGAATATGGCACTATATTGAATGCCCCCTTTGTAGATTCTCAAGGCTAGTAATTAGGAAAGATAACTCGCCAAGGCAGAATGGTTGTAGCACATTTAGTGTAGCCTGTGCCTGAACTACTGTGACCCCGACAACTTACCTGGCATTTTCAAACGATTTGGGAATTTCGCATTCTATTTTGCCCCCAAAGAGCTTCATTTCGTAGTATTGCGACATGGTGAAAATATGCACACAGAACCAGTTGGCTATTGAAAGCAGGAAAATAAGTTAACGATTAGCCAAGGGTAGGACCACCGGTGGGCAGTAAATAGGCCCTTATTTTCTTTGGAGGAGAAAACCCTGGGGTTTCGAAAGTTGACCTGTTCAAAGAGGTTTTCATCCCTGTGGCCTTGACTAGAAAAGTAGTTGGGTAGTGTTTTTTCGCCTATATAGAGATTTGGAGCAAAAATGTACCAGTAACGAATTCAACCAATAGTGTTTAGTGAGAGACCTACTCAATGCTGGCGGATTTTTCTCTATAGAGTGGGAAAAAATTACCCATTTTGCTAGTTTGAGAGGCCGATTAAAAGGTGATGTCAGTAATAATCAGGCTTCCATTAGTGAAACCAACTATGGTTCTGTGGTGCTTGATTGGATTAGTTTCAGATTATGTTATTCTGACGTCAGTATTTCTGATGAATTTATGTTGGTATTTAAACCCGGCTAAATGATGCTGGTGTTTAAGTGGGTTTGAAGCCCTTGATATGCTAACAATACAATTTTCAGAATACATTTCTCTACATTCAATTTTTATAAGTATAAATTATTCCTTTATCAGTTTCCTGGGGTTCACACCACACCAACACACAGTAAGTTGGGTGTCTCTGGGGATTATCAATAACTTATATGATGTACCCTGGAGTGATTCACATGTGTGTTTCGAGTCTATAGTTGGTGGTCCCCCTTCTGTTCATCTTTGGAATTAGGAAGTTGCCATGGTTCTGAATTTCAAACACATTCTCTTCAGTCTCTGGAATGAGAATGAGATTCCAAAGAGATTCCAGCGGACCACAGCCAGGATGACTAATCAACAGCCTCCTGCCAAGCATCAGTGTGAGCATCAAATGCCTTCGGGCTTTTTTTAAATTTTTTTTGAAGTGGTTGTTGCCACTTTACGGAAGCAGTTGTCCTATGATTTTTTTTGATATTTTTCCGAAGTGATTGTCGCCACTTTATGCAAACGGTTGTCCTATGATCTTACCTTCGTCTGAGGAGGTGTAGTGAGTAGGGCATAAGGATGACTCAATTTCGAGGGCAGGGTCATACTTTTCAGGTGATTCTGCAAGGTGAATTGTTAGGTAAGTATTTTTTTTATGTATTTGTGTATTCACCCCCATTACCAATCAGTGAGTAGCAAGGGGGAAGGCAGGGAATATAGTAGAGTACTTATTTTCATGTATATAGCGATTATGAACAAAGGTGTGATAATTTCAATCTAATAATGTTTTGTGAGCAACCCATTCAACTTTGGCGGATTTATCTCTATATGGTCGAAAAACAATCAGTCAGTTGGGTGATATTTTTTCGACTATATAGAGATTTAGGAGGAAAAAATTTACCAACCACAACATAGCCAATAGGATTTTGTGAGAGACCCATTCAACTTCGGCAGATTGATCCCTATATAGTCGAAAAAAACTACCCAGTTGGACAAGTTCAATGGGAACATTTTTATTAAACATAATTTCGTCAGTATGGATGGGAAAAAGATAAAGAAGAAATGGGTGGGTTTCACACACCGTTGTTGCTTGGAAATTAAGGGCGGAGAATGGAGTTTGCCACTTATCCTTACAACTCGGAGGTCCCGCGGTCAATAAAAACGGAGATGATTGGTCCCCCCAAATAACCCCTGGTTTTTCCTTTGGGCGGAGTGTACTAGAAAGTATTCGATGGGCACTCGTTGGTGTAAGCCGGTCCAATTAACCCATGTTTCTATTGCTCACATTTATTAATGGATGGGGGAAAATCGCTATCACTTCCCCACCACAGCTTGTACCACCACTTTGACAGACCGCAAAGGTAACGTGGCGTATTCTCCCTCGTGGTTTATATTCCAGCTTGGTTATAATAGAGAGGAGGGTGAATGTTCCCTTACTCTCTTTCACTGGTCCCGATATATGCGATTTGTGTGACCACTGGTTCGTCGTATGTACTTATGTAATGCTTGAAAGAGAGCCACCCCACTCTTCCTGGCTGCTCGCTACTGTCTTTGTTGAACAATCTTTATCAGACTCTTTAACCTTCACGGGCTAACCTTCTTTTTTTTCTTTTCTATTTCGTTTCTTACCAAAAGGGTTTTTGTACCAATCTATCACTTTTGTTTGTTCATTGTCCACATTGGAACCTGGTAAATTAACAAGTTAGTGTTTATACCCTTCTGTCGGGCCTGGCACCTAGTCTTGCCCTTCCTTCCTTGCTTGTTCCTCTCCTTTGACTTTATGCATGGTTGGTTAGAACCTTTCAACATACCCACATATCGACGCACACCTTACCTACGGTTTCGCAGCCGTGCATAGCAACACTTTGCTTGACAGCCCTCAATCTTACCAACCAGTTTCCTGGACCTCTTGCCTCAGGTGGCATTTTGGTATTTTTGTTACCAATTCACACTTTCCTATTCTCAGGAAACACTTTATTCCACCCTTTTTTTCAAATCCTTACAATAGTCAGTGGACTATTCGTATTTTCCTCTTTGACTTACAAAGTCCTCGATAACCTCTTGTCTTTTGTTCCAGGTTTTATATACTTGAACACACGCATACAACGAACCCTGGTGTCTCCCCCCTCCCAACTTGGTTTAGTTATTTCTTTTGTTTCCGCCACACTTGGTGGTTCACCCTAGTTACAGTGTATCCTACTCCCACTGATAAACAACTGTAGTGACCATAGGTCGTATTGTGGTCTGCTCTGCTCATTCCTAATTTTTTAAACTCTGTATTACTAGTGCCACCCCACACACGTAACCACACACGCCTTCCCACTGTTAGCATTGGACTAACCTTGTTCTATACGGGATTTTTTTTCTTGCTGTGCTTAACCAGCCCGCTTTACGTTTGTACGATTTGTATTTAAATGCATTTTCACAATGGCTTATAGTGCCCCATCCTCTGGACGCCCCAAGGTATCCGCCAGTCAAGCGATACGGTCCCACATTCTCCCTGGGACCACCGGTCGTGATGCATCACCCGCCTTCGCCGGGTGTCCCATGGTATCGGTTCGTTTGACTCCACAGGCTCTGGCTCTTTTAAAAAGTGGCTCACCTTCTACCAAGGTGACAGTTCAATTTGGGACCGCCAATTGTCTCACCATTGGCGATACTAAATTTGAATTCCACCGGATATCCTCCGAAACCCAAATTAACCAAGTGTATCGACGGGCACAATCCCCCGACTCCTCTCCGTCTGCCATCTCAACTTTTACACTGGCGGGACAGGTTACCCACAAAATGGCGCTGCAAATGCGTCTCGACAATGATTACAAGGAACGACTAAAGCAAAAATCCAAGGTGGCCGGCCGGGAACGTCTAACCCGACCGAGCGTACGTTTGGACGATGAAGCAGCTCGGGGTTTCGATCAGACCGCTTACCCTGTTTCCCGGTCAACGGCCACCAGTAAACGTACTAGCGGACGAACACTACGTCCCGTGGTTAACACCATTGCCCCTTCCCACCTGTCGCATAGCCACGGCTCGGGACTTGGTTCACCCAGTTCAGTCTTGATCCCGCGAAGCAGCGCAGTAGGGTCTACATTGTCTCCTTCCAGCGGCGGTGGAGTGCCTCTCCATACCAGACTGGTCCAATTATTGGCATTAAAACCCTATCATATCGATACCCTGGTCTCCACGGTCAAGGCCAAACGGGACCTGGTGGTGCAAACCTTACCCCGGTTTGCCACCCTTATTCCTTCTTCACCGACCCCATCCGCTACCTACTTTCTGGGCTCAGCACCCTCTCGGTTTAATAATGCTTCTCACCAAAAGGATCCTACCTCAGGCATGTGGGCCCTCTGTCCTGAGGGATACCGGGAAGTACGCATCTACGATTGGAGTATATACTCCGCTCGTGAACGAGAAACCGTGATGAAGCATGCTACTGCTGCATTCGATTTTCTAAAGCTCCCCCCTGACGCTCCAGAACGCAGCAAACTAACTTCCCCTGTCAAATCTGCTAACTATTACAATCGAACCTTCCCATCCTCAGGATCAGCTCCTGTTAATCATGGGTCGCCCACGGATAGCGACCCAGGGACTGGTTTACCTAGTCATTCAGGGTCATCCTCATCACATCCTTCCGACATGCCGCTCTCTCGTGGCAGCGCTCATCCCGCCACACCCCCATCCTCATCTACCTTGGGCATATCACAACCCCAGCCGGCCAGTCTCAAGCGCAAAGTGTCTTCTGCCACTGGGAATGGCACAACTGGACCCACTCCAATTTCTAAGCAACCCAAGTTAACATCCAAGGGCCAACTTCGTCGCACCATCAGTGGAGGTGATAAAACCTCAATGGGGAGTACAGTACACGTCAAGTCCACTGTTACATCCACCCAACCGAACCACCCAGCGCGTCTACCTACAACTACAGGACGTTCCCTTCCGGTCAACCAACGATTGAACCACTGTGATTCGACCGATTCCAGTACACCAATCCAGCACTCTCAGGGCACCTCCGCCATAGGTCGCTCTTACTCGGATCGCAAGGCGGGAGTGCCTTCCCAACCCAAAACAGGGCGAGAATTCCCTGCCCATCCAACACTTCCTACTCAACGAGCACATTCTGCGGAGAACCTACCTCGCTCTCTTTTCGGGGGTCCAACGGTATCGAGCGATACTCCCTCCGGCGCAAACAATTTAGATTATAGGGCATCCCATAAAGACCGTACTCGGAATCCATCTATATCACGACCACATCGTGTATCGGCTGAAGGAAACGGGCCTGCTCCATTCTCACGCCGAAAGCCAGTATCTCGTGCGGCTGCGCTAACCCAGGGTGACGGTTCTGTCCAAGCCAAAGGTGTTACGAACCCTCAGGGGTTGGGAAATAATGCGCCCCCTTTGCCTTTGTATTCACCTTCGGACGGACCAGAGGCCCCAACTTATCACTACACCTCCACTGATACATTAACCTCGTTATCGTCATCATCGTCCCCAGGCTCTCTCCGCCGCTCAGATAACAACGACCTTCACAATCGCGGACCGTTCTTTTCACCTCCTATCCCCAAAGAGGATCCCTTTTACCGTTCCCCATTACAGGACTCGACTACCGTATCCCGTGTCACTTCCAAAGCAGAACTACATTCACTTTGTCATGCGTTCCAAAAACGGTACGTGGAATACCAAACACTATACCAACAACTCAATGAGCGTCGTCCGGCCTTTGAAAGGCTAAGTGCGGAATTGAGCAACTCGGTGGCCACCTCCCGGGAGGAAGAGCTGCGAAACGAAATTCACCAGTTGTTTATCCAGCAAGGTGGTAAACAAGTAGCCAACTGGGCGGAGAAATACAACCAATTGCACAAGCAACTCCAAAACATGAAGCGCGAAATTTGGCGAGCTTACGAAGAAGAGCCGTGGGCGGGTAGACTCACTCACGTTGATAATTTACAAAGTCAACGGGAGAGCAACGTCACTTCGCAGATGCGTGATAGGAGTTTTGGTAGGCGAGACCCGTCAACCCATAAGAGTGGTGGTAAAAATGGTCGAACTTCAGCAGAGGCCACGGTGGTACTATAAGACCTGTGGTGAGCTATAATGGGTTTCACTAGCAACTCTTCACCACCTAATTTATCATTGATACTCACCATTTAGACAACCGCCTTGAGCCATTCCGTCTATAGTATTTCTCTTTGTTTTCCTTTTACTGTATTCGATGAATTCTCTTGCCCAAGGGCCAGGGTGAGGTGCCCAGTGCTTTTCTTATCTCCCCCTTCCCTTCTTCTCCATATCATACCTGCATTTATCTTTTTTTCTTTACCATCGTGTTGTATGAGTTACCTATTCCTTTTCTTCTTTCTCGTATTTCATTTGTATTCCACCGTGCAAGTTCTCTTCATAATACTGGACACTCCAAATAGGGTGCTTGCCTGACTTTCACAACGTATTCTGCTAATCATTTCTACGACTCAACTAGTTCCATGATTTATTGTTCTCTTCCAAGATACGACTCTCCCTGTTACGAAAATTAGCGAAACTACCACCTCTTTTAAGTAGGAAAATCCGAATGACACTTTATAAACAGTTTTCCGTAATATCATCACAAGACCAACTGCTAATTTATTATCCAGCAGAAATAAAACGACTAGACCTAGTTCACATGTCTTTTCAAATTTGACTTGTATAAAATTTGCCTAACTAAACGACTGGATATTGCCACCAACTCTATATCTTGTAAACCCCGCCCCAGTTGTTAAACCTTGTATAAACTGTCCACATAACCCCTGGCAATGTCCCCTACGATACTACGGTCAGGTACGGTGGTGGCCAACCCGTAAATAGCAGCCGAGCCTTTTTCGTACTGATCAGGGTTCGCCTTGACTTTGGCCACGGCCTCTTTCAGGTCCCATACAAACTGTTCCGCCATTGAGGCACTAGGCAGCGTAAAGCAAAAATGGAGACAGGCAGGGTACTGTAAAACATTCAAATTCCACCCACGTGCGTGGAGTTCGTCATTGACGCCATAGATATTGACTGGTACGTAAGCGGCAAAGGCAACCACCGACACCAATGGATCCCCAATCAAACTTAACTCGGGAATGGCTTCAATCTGCTCCTTGACGTAACGAGTCGCACTAACGATACGCCGGGTGCTATCAATGTAACCCTGTTCACCCATGTACATCATGGCGGCCCAACACCCGGCGATCAGAGCACCCGGTCGGGAGCCCGCTATAGTGGGTGAAGCGTAAATTCCGCCCGGCCAGTCTGGTGCCACGAAATATTGGCTGTGCTGAAGTGCTTTGTTGCGGTACATCACCACCGATGACCCTTTGGGTGCGAACCCATATTTGTGGGTATCACACGAAATGGAAGTTACCCCCGGAAGTCGAAAGTCAAAGAGGGGTAATGGATAACCGGCCTGTTCCATAAACGGCACCAGAAATCCTCCCAAACAACAATCGACATGCAATCCAACCTTGTGTTTGGTGGCCAACTGCGACAGTGCCTCGATATCGTCAATGATACCGTGCGGAAAATTAGGAGCGGAACCTACCAACATAACAGTATTACCACTAATAGCACGTTGGACAGAAGGAATATGTACTTGTTTGGTTTCGGCATCAATGGGGATATGGATCACCCGGATCCCAAAGTATTCCGCGGCCTTGTCAAACGCTGCATGGGCAGTGGCAGGTAATACTATTTCGGGATCCATCATCCCGCGGTGTAGTTGCGCCCACACCAAATGGGCCCGTACTGCCATGATAATACTCTCGGTACCTCCGGACGTGGTAGTACCTACAGCTTCCGTTGGTGCATGGTACATCCCAAGTACCATTGATACCACTTCAGCCTCCATTCTACGCAAACCGGGAAAGACGTCGGGGTGAAGTGGATTACTGACGGTAAATAGGCCGAAGGCCTCGGTGATCAGCTTGTTCAATTCCTCACCGCCGTGATACACCGTGCCTGACACTTTACCCTCTTGCCATTGGGTGTTCATCTCGTTTCGTCTGCAGGATAGTTAACGGGGGTAACATCAGAGCAAAACCATAATATTAATTTTAGTGAAAGGTCCAATATCGTTATACCCATACTTATGGCGTTAGTAATATTGTATCGTTCAATGAGTTAGGAACAGGTAGGGACAGAGCACGTGGAGTATACCGCTTGTAGGATATTTTTCTTTGAAATAAAAAAAGGATAGAATTCACCCTGTACTTTGTCTAACATCATACTATGTGACTTTGATTGAATCGCCTACCTTTTTAAATCAGCCATGATATCATTTTCCGACCGACCAGTGACAGGCAACGCACGGTAACTCGGTTCGTTGGGCAAGGTGGGGGCCACTTGCTCTTCAATATCGGCAATGGCCTTGTCCACTTGTCTCTGCACGGTAGCGTTCGCCCCTGGCAATGTCCGAACGCTCCGTACAAGCCAATCGGCTACGTAACGATAAGTGTAAAACGCCGTGCCCTGAATACCATGTACCGTTACCCGTCGCACTAGGCGCAAAGTATAACGGACCACTAAGTAGCCCACAGTGACGTCGGTAAAAACTCGTCGTGGGTTTTTCCAAACCCTTTCCGCGTAGCGTCGCCACGGAATTTGGGAAATAGTCCAACTGGTCCAAGACGTGGACTGTGTGGGGGCCATGGTGAATTAGTATAACCAATTCGGTCTGTCGCGTTACACAAAGTGACGTATACCGGTTCGTTTCTGGATAAAGGGAAAAGGGACGAACATTAGTACTCAGTATAAGTAGGCAGTGAGGTAAACAAGGTTAAGTAATTTCCAATTGGAAAAAAAAATAAAACAAAGCCAAGAAAAAAGGCTTAATAGCTCACACAAAGGAACACTGTGATATTTATTAAACACTTGTCTTGTAAAGCTTACTCAGGGTGCTCCTTTAGGGTAAGATGCAAGGGACCTCCCCACACCACTCATTATTTCCGATACTTCCCATTGGTTACCCCTGGAACTTAGAAAACACTGTTACTCTGATGTGAATACTCCTACCCCCAACCAGCACAATGGAGGATGTCATTGAAATATTGGCCCCATAGATGCTTGCGAAAGGAAAGATTGTTTCCTGTCAATTTTTGTCCGTTACAATAGAATCGATGGGTAATCCTGATGAAAACGTATCTTGACTATTGGTGCTAGCTTCCACTGAACACTGTCGACGTTACTAAACGAATCGTAAATGTCGCATACAGCGCCGACGTTCCCACAAAATCAATTTCATAACTTTACTGAAGTAACCCAGGATTCCTCTACTGAACAGAGTTAAAAGGTCAACTCAGCAACTGACCCCCTCCTTTTCCCCACAGTGAGGCTCTAAAAGCACATCAACAAAAAAAAGAATAACCAGTATCTATAATTTATTTGACCAATGTTCTACTTTTTAAACCTACAAACGAAAAAGGACTCCGCTGACTCTTTACGGCTGGATTTTGGTTTACATACATTCACCTTGTCGAATTTGGTAGCCAGCATCCGCCGAAATTCTTGTTCGATACCCCCGGCGATAAATTTACATACGAATGAGCCTTGGGGTCGAAGCACCTGGTCTGCAAAGACAAGGGCGTCCTCACAGAGCGCCATCGTGCGAAGGTGATCCACGGAACGGTTGCCGCTAAATGAAGGTGCCATATCTGACACCACGAGATCCACTGGGCGTCCCGCCAACGTTTTCAATAACCGCTGCACTGACTCTGGTTTAGTAAAATCCATTTGAAAAAAGTGAACGCCTTGAATAGGTTGCATCGGTAGTAAATCCATGGCCAGGACTCGGCATGGGCTATTTTCCACCTCTTCGCCCTTTTTAACAGAGGAGTTGTCATGGTCGTCAACAGGGGTGGTATTCCGTGGTTTGGGAAGCACCGTATCCGGTGGGTACACTTTATCGGCCAGAACCGTTGACCAGCCACCCGGGGCCGCCCCGCAATCGACCACGACCATACCGGATCGGAGTAACCCGTATTGGCTATCCATGTCCCGCAATTTAAAAGCACTGCGGGCCCTAAGTTGTTGTGACTGCGCTGCTTTGACATAAGGATCCCGCTTCTGTCGTGCCAGCCACCGAGCTGAATGGGAAAACGAGCCACTACACACCGTGGAAGTGGTAAAACGGGCAATTCCGTTGACACCTTGGGTTATAAGCCATCTCTGTGGTGTAAGAAGCGCTTTCATGGCTGGAATAGCAAATATCATGTCTACTGCCAAATTTGGTCCACCTGGCTAATTAACCGTTTAGTATACTGTGCTAAACGTTGCCGTGTTCGAGAGCCAATGGTATGTGGAGGAAGTTCGAAGAACTAGGAAATCGCTCGGGGTTCCTTCGTAAGAAAAATAATTTACTGGAGATTTGTTATGATAGAGTTAAATGTATACAAGTACAATGTAGTGAAAAGAAAAGCGGGTAAACATGAGTCGAATTACAAGGAAAAACAATGCATATTATATACAGTGAGGTCTGATCCAGATAACCCTAAAAAAAAGACACCACTAAATGGGTGAATGTAGTCCTAATTTCGTACTGAATTCCAGCTTACAACGCTTCTGAAACAGCACTACGTGTTTTCTATCATGCCATTTCACAAGTTCCTGAAAGGGCATAAAAATGGCCGGCCAAAAAAAGGCCACCACGTAGTAATACCACGGTAAACGCGGCATAAGGTTGGGTCCGGAGACCAGCGTGGCAGTACTAAACACCGCCTGGCACGCCCACACCAGCGGCACAACACAAAGCCAACAGGTATTACTCCAAGGAGGCCGAGACACCAACGAGTGGGTGCGATAGAGAAACGACGCACTAAGCCAGGTTATGTAGTAAGTGAAAAACCCGCTGGTTAGAGTTTGGGCATACATAACAGCCCACTGACTATCGGTCCGCAATGCCGTCCAATTCAAGTAGATAAAGGTATGATAGTAGCCATGGTAGCCTGTTCCGAGCAAGGCCTGCAGGGCGATTAGATAGGTGAGTCCACAGCCCAAAATCGGTAAAGCAAAACTCCACAGGCCGTATACCAGGAGACGGATGGCTTGTTGCAATTGAACCTGGTTTTTGCCCTGCATCGTGGTCATGATGTTGGCTTCGTGTTTTACGCACAAAAATGGTAAACTCAGAAGGGGCACGATAAAACACAACAACCATAAACAGTGAAATCCTTGGAACATGGGAGGCAATAGCAAGGAGTAGGCCAAAAGTTGACAGAGAACTATGGCCAAGTGGATGCCCAGTATGAAACACCCACCCTGACGGATGCAGGACAAGAGCCAACGGGCCTCACGGATGATTTGAGTGAGCACGTACAGACTGGAGTCGTGTTGGAACGTAAGGGAGCAAGGTAAGCTGGTCAGTCCCGCGCCCAATAAGAACGACGACGCCATATCATGGGTGGTGGGTAAATTGGCCCACGGTGAAGGAGAATCGCCTTCAAGGGATCGGTAAAGTCCGCGAAACCCCATAGGAAAGGGGTCCACTGCAATGGCGAAATCCGCGCTGGCAAACGTCATAGGGTTACTATCCTTGAGACCACTGCCGATGCAGCACACCACTTCGCCATAGTCGTGGTATATACGAAACATTTCCCGTACTGCTTCCCAATTGGCCTCGGCGAAGAGGGAAACCTGTAAGGGGATATCGTCCACGTTTTCCAAATGGGGTCGGATATTTTCGATACCCCTGGGCAAGTGCGTTTTAACATCATGCTCTTCAAGGTACCCCGCGGTTTGGAGTAACCCCTCCTGATGGCCCACACCCTCGGCAAGTATATCCTGTGATACTTCAGAGGAGAGCAGAATGCATGAATTCCAATCAGTGGCTAATCCGAGACGTTCCGCAAAAGCTTTGCTCTCCCGTTCGCGGGCGTGGGAAAAGTACACAAATCGAATGCCGGCCAGGTCCAAGTCTTCAATCACATCACATACATCCACTTTGGGAACCGGGCACAGCGTGGTCAACCCCAAAAAGATTTGTCCCTGCACCAATCGTTTATAATAGGTATTGCGCTGGATTTCCTCTACGGCAGGTATACACAGTGGCTGTTGATCAGCCAATGCGGTACGAACATGTTCGGCAATTATCCCCAGATCCGGTACATCCGCCCCTGGACTGGCCTGTACGCTGGTGTTGCAGCTAGGTGGGGGGCTACCCGGTCGAGTGGCCGACGAACGGGACGTCATGTCAAAAGGTCGGGCCGGTTTCCTATAGAGCCATCGCCACGCGGTACGTTCGTGATCCTTGGGTTCTAAAAGCACTGCCTTGGCATGTTGACCACCCAGTCCCCCCGGCTGATCAGCGGAACGAATATCGGGTAAAACGGCGTTGGCTTCCAAGGGACGATAAGCAAATCCCACCGTTTGGATATCGTTCTCCAGCGCACTTTGGAACAGTTCTAGGATTTCTTGCTTGATGGTCAACGTCAGTGGTCGAATTTGCTCTCCGTCCCAATAATCCGTGCACAGGTCCAGCAATAACGGTACCTGCCCATCCGACAGGAGTTGGTAGGTACCCGATCCGTTCTCTCGGTAGACCGTAGAGAGGATGCAAGGTGTAGCGGGGTCTTGTTGGGAGGACAAGATGGGTAAAGAAGGATGATGCGGTGCCAACACGCTAAACTGCTCCAGTTTGACAAACG
This sequence comes from Dispira simplex, assembly GCA_027478255.1. Lineage (NCBI taxonomy): Eukaryota > Fungi > Kickxellomycota > Dimargaritomycetes > Dimargaritales > Dimargaritaceae > Dispira > Dispira simplex. The sequence goes on along the minus strand of JAOPJG010000330.1, from coordinate 2,773 downwards.
ACCGTAAAGCATCAGTGGTGAACCCGATTTCATGACCAATCCGACACAAACACGTCTGCTGCCCCGCGTCAATTTTACAAAAGTGTTGCAGAGGATTTTGACGTTTATGGGGATCTAACCGGTACCGACCGAGTGTGGCCCCACAGTTGGAGTTTAGTAAAAAATTGAGCCCTAGAGGTTTCAACGAGGCCAGATGCTGTTCCCAGCCCGTATCCTCGAAAGCAACTCCATTGGAATAAATCTTGTCCTCAGTCACATTCACACTGACCATAGAGTTGGTCCGATCAATAAATAAGATTTGGTCCACCGCTGGAAAGGGACGCGTCAGCGTGCCGTCCCGGTCCACCGCGCAAATCACCGTGGTATTACCCAAGGATTCCAGTAACCGATTAGATCGGGACAGGTTACGATAGTCACTTTTTCGGACCAGTTCGAGAAATTTACTCCATACTGTAGTTTTAGCCACGGTAATGTCCTTGGTAGGTGGAGGTGCTTCCACGTCGAATTCGTCAATATCTTCCGAGTCTTCGTAGTCGGTAGTGGAGCGTTGTAACGCGTCCAGTAGTATTAATAACTGGGCATTGCCGTAGGTACGTACGATAATCAACAACCACGGAAGGACAAACGCTCCAAAGGGCATGACCAAGTACACTTGAAAAGTCCCCAGGTACTCAAACGCGGCTTGACGCCAGGCACTTGGGTGGTGCACTTTGGTTCCTCCGGTGTCGGGAGGAGTCATCCACCGGGAGTCATATCTGGGGCTGACCACATTCAGAAAAACAAACCGTAATAAGTTAATAGCTAGACTGAGTAGTAAACAAAGGGGTAACACGTAAAAGAATGCTAACCGAGCAATATTGAGGGTTTGATTATCCAGTACGGAGTTGGGGCACCCATCGTAACCCAGAGCAGCATTTAAATCGTCGGAATAAGGGGTCACGGTCAGCCGAAATACGTGCTTACAACCATACTGACCGGGTGAGTGTTGGTCCGTCGGCTCCTTGGTCATCACAGGGGTGAGTGATTCCGAACTAGGCACCGTCACAGTGGGAATTCCTCGAGCTGTCAAAAAGGTCAGGGTGAACTTTTGACCAGCGGGCAATCGCAACAGATCAGGCTCGGTGAGAGCCGTTTCGTAAAAATCATTGGGTAGAGGTATCAATTTGGCATGAGCTCGAGTGGAAGGGTGGGCCCATGGTCCGATATACTCGGCGTCCCCTGGTAGCGTTTCTCCTAGATTAAGCACCACATAATCACCCCGACAAAGGAGAGCTGCGGGAATCAACGTTACGCGACGTTCCCGTATTACTAAATAGGCCGAAATACTAGGGTTTAACGGGGTACGCGTCAGGATTTGGCTGTTGGTATCGAGTCCGTCCGAAGTCAATAGGCCTGATTCCGTAAATTCACTCGACGTCTGTATTGGGAGTGGACTATCCGAGTTTGGGTTGGTCGTGGAACTGCACGGCAGCTGGTCCTGGGCAGGTATAGCATTCCGTTCAGACTCGGCCAACGAAGGCGGAGTTCCAAGGTGGGTCATATCCTGCGCGTAACCGACCAGCCCGTCGCCCTGGGTCGACACACCCCCGTACCGAAATCTGGGATAAGCAGTAAATATTCGTTGTACTAACGCATTCACTCGCTCTACCCATTCTCTTCTCGAAAATTCAACTTCACGGATCACCACGTACCCGTTCAAGGCCAGAAAGGCCAGGATTACTAATGCCTCCACCAGGGCACCCGTGGCCCGAAACTGGTAGGGGATTTTCACCACTTGGTAGTAAATAAAAAAGGCGGCGGGAACCCCAGCGCAAAGTACCATGAGGACCGGGAATATCCACTTGACAGTATGCCATTGAGCTTCCAGGTGGTGATACAAGACGCGAACGGGTACCATGGCGCTAGCTTTGATCATCATAGCTGTGAGGTACTCCAAAGCCGAGTGATTCGTCAAGGGAGGTGGAAGCGACGGAGGTGGTGGTATATTGGTGGCCGAGCCACGCTGGTCCGGAGCCACCGCCTCCGAAGCAGTGGATTCGGTAGTCATAATCCACACCACGTAACTTCGGCGTTATCTAACGAAAGTATGCGTTGGAAATGTGTTCAATCGTAAGAAAAACGACTGTATAAGGGAGGGTATGCTATGACTTGACTGTCAAGCTGGAATGGGGTGGGGTCCTTTGAACTACTGTGCAGCCCCAAACGGTGAATGTGATAGGACAGATTTATAAACGAAAGCACTCGAGAAATTAGCTGCTACAAATGGGTGTCAATGAATAACATTAAAGGCGCGCGGTAAAAAGTGGTGCCACTTTCACCACAAACAAAAGGAAGCGCGAAAGAGAAAAATATGGAAACCAAACACTGGCTAATAAAATGTTGCACGTGTGGCACAACTCCAGGGTGTCTCAGCTGGTCTACTCCCCTTTTATTTATCTTTAATCAGCCAATTAGCAAGAGAAAAGATGCGTGGAGAATTACTGTAATTAGAGGCACATGACTGATTTTTTTTCGACCATATAGGAATAAATCCGCCAAAGTTGAATGGGTTGCTCACAAACATTATTGGTTAGATTCGTAGCTGGTACATTTTTTTTTTCTCCAAATCGCTACATACATGAAAATAGAACACCCAACGATATTCCCTGCCTTCCCCTTGCTACTCACTGATTGGTAATGGGGGGAAATATACAAATACACAAAAAAAATACTTACCTAACAATTCCCCTTGCAGAATCACCTGAAAAGTATGACCCTGCCCTCGGAATTGAGT